>PVKY010007835.1:0-14567 GCA_004027775.1 Bradypus variegatus
CTGCTGAGTGTGTTCTGGGCCTCGATTGGGCGAGTGCTTATCAGTTTCTGCTGACTGGTCACTAGGGTTTTAACATATTTCTCTTCTTTGATATGCACTGTATTATCTATGTGGAGGAAGTAGGCCTTTTGGCTTGTTTCTTACAGGCATATCTGATCTTGCCTTGTCGGTCCCCTGGGGTCTGGGTGCCACTGTGACTGGGATTTCTAAAACAGCCTTCAACCCTTAGTTTATGGCCCACCTGGTATCTATGAGATAAGCAGCAGGGCCCCTGAATCAGACATTCCTTCTATTTGTTAGACTCTTTTTTCTGGGGTCTGATATTCCTGCCTTTTATTTTTAATAAAAAATTGGTATGGGTTTGGGCAGAATTTTGGGTTAATGCTTTAACTTAGCTCAAAGCAACTTTTATAGGGGAAAGGGACGTCGTACTCGTTTCTTAGCTGCTTCCGGTTGGACATGGACAGAGTTGGGGAAGAGTTGCTTTGAACTAAGCTTTAGCATTATTAGATTGATGTTTGGATATCTTCTGCTGGAATCGGCTGGTAGTGAGAAAGCCTCTGTTTTTATTTATTTATTTATTTATTTATTCCCATCAGCCCTGTCTCCTCTCTGCCAGGAGGAACCTAAGTTTCCTTTCCTGCTTGCTCTGAGTTTATCTGTGCTTGTAGCTTGTATTCAGTAGTCCAAATTTGTTAATTAAAACTGCAATTGAAGCTTGGTTGAGTTACTTTCCCTCTCTCCAGGTAACCTTTTTTCCACAGGCTGCCATGCCAGTGGGGGAGGGGTGCCAGCTCTGCAGTTTGGGGAGCTTTACTTATAGTTCTTTGCTGCAATCTCAGCCATTCCACCCATTCCAGGCTGGTGTATGATGTGTATCCAGTCACAGATATCCCACAACAGTTGTTCCAGACTATTTACTAGTTGTTCCTGTCTATTTACTAGTTGCTCTAGAAGACTAACTAAATTCCACACTTCTCTATGCCACCATCTTGCCCTGCCTCCTTGGTCCTTATCTTATTTGATGCTCATATTGTCTCATTTTTGTCCAGAAGGACAAGCTGGTACCTTTGGGTATGACTCATTATCCTTCCTTCCTTCCTCCCTCCCTCCCTTCCTCCCTTCCTTTTAGTTTTTATTGTGGAGAAATAAAATTTATTATTTTAACTATGTTTAAGTTTACTATTCAGCATCATTAAGTACATTCACAATGTTGTTGTTTAATCACCACCATTTCCAAAACATTTTCCTCATCCCAAACAGAAACTCTGCACCCATTAAGTAATTAACTTCTCATTCCCCTCTTCCCCCAACCCCCGATAACCACTATTCTAATTCCTGCCTCTAAATAATTTGCCTATTCTAGATCTCTCACAGAAGCATTACTATACAACATTTTTCCTTTTGTGTCTGGCTTATTTTACTTAGCCTATAGTTCTCTGATAGCTCCCCTGTACCACAAGATGCTTCAGGCTCACCTTGTACTCTCCTTGCACCAGCCCTGGAATCAGCCTTTCCTACAAAGAGCCCTGGTTGGTCTAAAGCAGTCCCAGGAGGCCATTCTTCTTGCCAATGTGTGGTTCAGGCATGGGCCCTTCTTCATTGCTAAGGAAGATGGCAGGAGGAAAAGGGCTCTCTCTTTTCGCTACATAAAGTATCTGGCATTGGGCCCCATGCTTGCTGTCAGCCTGAGGACGAGACCACTACAGGGAGAGAAGAGCCAGGAGCAACATAGGACTCGAGCTAGAACCCTGATTTTCCTATCTATGGAAAAGCTGTTTCTTTTTTGCTTCACCCTTCCACCTGCCTCAATCAGTGGTTGAGAAGAGAAGAGTGGTGGCCATGGAGATCTATATGTTACTTGATGTCTCACAAAAACCCTTGGTCTGAACCAAAAAACAAAAAAACAAACCCATGCTCACACACTTTTACACTTCTGTTTATTCTTCCTCACTTGTGAAAACAGCATCAAATGACTGATGGCGAGGAAAGGGCATGAGGGAAAATGGACCTCGGGACCCCTATGATGAATTCTCACATGGGGACCTCAGAAACTGGGACCCAGGAGGCCCACACCTGGGCCCAGGCCAGACAGCCAGCATGCTGGGACTGGAGCGACCCACAAAGAGAAGTTTGGAGGGAAGCCACCTGACACAGAGAGGGAGGCTTCACATGGACCCCAAACACCCATCTCCTCAGCCCAGGTTGCTCATCAGGGTCTGGGCCTGCCTCAGTTCTGCAGGGAGAAGAGGTGGGCATGTAGGTGGCAGTCAGATGGGGGCTGGGCGGGGCCCCTTACCCTCCAGGCCTGGCTGAGCCTCACCTGCCAGCAGGACCTGGAACTTGTCTGCTGAGAGGGACATGGTGATGGGCTGTGCCTTGCCCCCTGGAGCAGCTGCCACGTCCAGCTTCAGGTGTACCATGGGCTCCTCCACGGTCTGCAGCAGGCTGGAGCTCAGCGTGTAGTCAACCCGCCAACCCACGCCCATCAGCCTGTTCACTGCAAGGCAGCATGGGGCAACTCTTAGAATCCCAGGCAAGCACACCAGGCAGCTCTCAGTACCTACCTGGATCAGCCCTCAACTCAAGGCTGTACAGCCTTTGAAAAGCTCTCATCACTCTCTGCCTCACAGATGGGGCAATAATCCTGGCCCAGGCTTGACACAGGGCAAGAGCTCAATCCATAGGAATTCAGATCACCCAAAAATCACAGAGGAAAGAAGACTGGGCTGGAGTCAGGAGACCCAGGGTGAGGCCCAGCCCTGCAACTGCTCCGGATGTGATGCCAGTTAAGTCTTCTACAAGGACTGGCACATTGCACACTGCATGCACCTTCCAGAATGGACCCCAGGCCTCATGCTGGCCTGCCTCACACTCACCGCGCAGGCTACAGGCCCGCAGGTGCTCCTGCAGAGGGCTTTGCTTCTCCTCGTAACAGCGGCACAGACTGGAGGCGTGCTCTGGGGGCAGAATGGAGGTCCCGTGAGGTGGCAGGCTGGGGCTGGGGCTTGGCTGCTCAGGGTCACATGGCCTGACCTACTGTCTGGCAGCCCTTAGCCCCCAGTTGCCCACCTGCCCACCTACATCCCCATACCTTTGGGCAGCCCCAGCTGCTGCAGTTCACTGGACAAGGACTCGCCATCCACACTATGTTTGGCTGCACTGGAGAGGATGAAACTCAGCACCGCCACCGTGGCTTTCACATCGCCTGACTCTGGGGGTCCCCCATAGGGGTAGGGAATGTCACTGTGGCCCCAGCTGCCTCCCTGCTGCCCCACTATCTTCAGCTCAGAGCTCCCAGGCATTCTCGGGTCGCAGCCACCACTACTGCTACCCTGGAAGCTGTCAGAGGATACTGGGGGTGGACTGTCAGCATCTTTCTTCCCCTCATGCTCCTCTGCTAAGGCAGTAGGTTGGGGGAGGGGAGCTCTGTGCCAGGCACCAGGCTGAGTACCTGGGGTCACCCAAAGTCTTTGGAATCAGTGGAGTACTCACCAAACTTGGCATCAGCTGTGAGCTTCAGGATCTTGTCGTACTAGGGGAAAAGGAAGCCCTCAGGAAGTGCCAGACCCCGCCTCACCAGCCCCTCAAACCCCAGCCTGGATGCTTGGTAGGGAAGAGGCTGTGCTAGAGAAACGGATGTGAGGCATCCAGGGAGGTCCAGAAGCTGGATCACCTACTTCCCTGAGCCTGGTGTCGAGTTTCAGGGTAGTAAGGGTCATCCAGTAATGGGCAATGGGGTGCTGGGGTTCTTTACTCACATCAACCCCCTGCCCCAGAAGCTCCTTCAGCACCTGGCTGCACAGTAGCCGCAGCTTCACGGAGGACTGGAAGGGAAGGCCCCAGATCAGCCAGACTGGCCCACCTCACCCCTCACGGCTAGGAGGAAGGCTCCAAGAAGGCCACCCACATGACTAAGGGCACACAGCATGCCAGGACAGGCCGAGCACTGAGGACTCAACCCCAGAGTGACCTCACCACCCTCCACCTCCACAGCTCTGGTCCCCACCCCCTTCCTCCCCACTAGGTAGACCCCATGCACTCAACAATCTTGGCCAGTGTGCTGATCTCTGCCAGGACCCAGTCGGGACAGTCCAGATCACCACAGAACCGGAACCTCTGCAAGGGAGTGAAACAGGTGGTCAAGCTGGAGGGAGGGCCGAGGAGTGGCCGGGTTCCATGTGTGACACCCCACTACTGTGTACCCAGGGACCCCTGGTCCCTGTCCAAGATGGAGGCCCTCTGGCCACTTGTTCCCCCTAATATCTGGTTGTTTAGAGAACCCTTTCACTGACCCACCCTGCCACTAAATCCTGTTCTGATGCCTGTGCTGAGGGTACAGCCGGGGACAAAACAAAATCCTAGGCCTCATGGACATGAGTGAGTTCTTCACCTCATTGCCTGTCACTTTCCCCTCTACACCACCCCCCCCCCCACCCCTGGCTCCAGCCAAGCTGGCTTCCCTGCAGTTCTTTGGACACCAGGCATTCTTGTCCTTCCTGCCCCCACTGTGTGGAACATTCTTTCCCTGGGTACTGCACGGCTTGCTCCCTCATTTCACTCAGGTCTCTGCTCAAATAACTCCTTATTAAATGGGCTTCCCTGACCGTACTCTCTAAAATAATCCCTCACACAAGGAAATTATGGGGGCCAGTAGACATGTTCACTATCTTGAGCGCAGTGATGTGTCCAAGTGTATACATGATATAACTTATTAAATTGTACACTTTACATATGTGTGGTTTACTGTATCAGTTATATCTCAATAAAGCTCTTTAAAAAACCGAGCCCTTCCCCATCATGCTTTAACCCTTTATCCTGCTTTCTTGATCTCCATAGTATTTATGACAGCATATATCACATTTTACTTATTTATTGGAGGTCTCTCTCCCCCATTAGAATGCAAGGCAGGAATTTTTATGTTTTATTCACTGTTATATCCCCAACACCTATAACCCTGCCTGGCAAGTAAATATTTATAGGAAGAATGGATGGATGGATGGATGGATAGATGGATGGAGAGTGGTCTAGTGGGAGAGAGAGACAATGAACTAAACATCGAATAAAAATGTCAGGTAGAGGTAAGTGCTATGATGACAGTAAGCAAGATTATGATCCAGAGGTGCATGGGGGATGGGGCTCTTTTGCCCAGGGTGATCAGGCAAGGGATAAGTATCCTGAGGGGCAGCTGGGCCAACAGACTATCATCCTCATCAAACACCCCTTCCAGCTGCCACCGAGACCTGACCTGAAGGCTGTTTCCCCTTCAGCCTCTTAGGCAAGCCGCTCATCCTCCCCACAGGTATCTGCAGATCGGGGAAGAGGTGAGGGGTGGGAAGCAACCTCTTCTTTCTCCATTCCCAATGCCAGGTCTTGATGCTCCCAACATTCCCCCAATCACCTGCTCTGCTGAGGCACAACAGCATAATATTTCAAAGGGAACTTATTGAGAACTTCTGGGAAGACAGCGGAGTAGGTGAGGCGGAAGGGGCTTCTCCTCCATGAAAGTAACTAGAGGGGCCAGAGGACACCCAGGACCGCAGTTTCCAAGTGTGACTGACAGAGGGTCCCCCATAGTACTTGGAGGGGATGCCAACAAAAACAGGAGAGAGTCGCTCCAGAGATGGGGTAAGTTTGTTCCCACAGATTGCCTCCCAGCCAGCAGCACCAAAACCGCCTCCAGGCAAAGGAATGTGCAGCGGTTCTCCACTCCTGTGCACCTACCTCGACAGTCTGCTAGGGGATGATCTCCCATAGCCAGATGGACGGGAATTCCCGTGAGGGAAACTGGCAGCCAGCATTTACTCTCCCCCACAGAAGTAGGGGGGGTGCACCAGCAAGAAGTGGGGAAGGGAGAGGCACTATCCTGATGATGAGGAGCCCCTCCCACACCCCAGACTCGTGGGCACAAGGCAGGCCTGGAGAGAGCAGGCAGGGCCCACATTCCATCTGCAGGGTACCTGTGGGCAGACTCCCTGCCTACCTGCTCAGGGCCCACGTCGTAGCCCCAGGGCAGGTAGTCCCCAGTGCACACGGAGAACTGGTGCACTGACTGGCTCCCCACCCAGTTTAGACTCTGCCCAGCACCAAAGAGAAGTCTAAGGAAGACTGACTTGACAGTGCCACCTGCTGGTAGGTTAGGGAAACTTCACTCCAGCAACCTGTGCCTCAAGGGCATCACCTGCTGGTAGGATTGGGAAACTGCACTCCAGCAAGCTGCAGGTTTACCAAATTATATATAAATGCTCAAATAATCCTGCATTTCCCAAAATACCCTTATCAAGAAAAGCAAATGCCCTGAAGCCAACAGAAAATTACAAAGCACTTGAAGAATCTAGAAGATATGGACAAGTCAAACAAATCAAAAAGCTAGAGGATACACAAAATTTGAAGCAATTAATTAAAGAAATACCAAACTTTCCAAAAAAAATTGACACCATTCCTGCTCAGACTCTTTCAAAAAACAGAAGAAAAAGGAACACCACCTAACTCATTCTATGAAACTAATATCACTCTGATACCAGAACCAGATAAAGATACTACAAAAAAAGGAAAACAATAGGCCAATCTCCCTAATGAACATAGATGCAAAAATCCTAAGCAAAATAATTGAAAATCGAATTCAAAGGCACACTAAAAGAATTATACATCATGACCAAGTGGAGTTCATTCCTGGCATGCAAGAGCATTTCAACATAAGAAAATCAATTAATGTAATTCAACACATTAACAAATAGAAAAGGAAAAAATCAAATGATCATCTCGATAGCGCTGGAAAAGCATTTGACAAAATTCAACATCCCTTTTTAATAAAAACACTTCAAAAGGCAGGAATTGAGGGAACCTTCCTCAATATGATAAAGGATGTACATGAAAAACCCAGAGTCAGCATAGCGCTCAATGACGAGAGGCTGAAAGTCTTCCCCCTAAGATCAGGAATGAGACAAGGATGCCCACTGTCACCTTTATTTTTCAACATTGTGCTACAGTTCTAGCCAGAGCAATTTGCCAAGACAAAGATATAAAAGGTATCCAAATTGGAAAGGAAGAAATAAAACTGTCATAATTTGCAGATGATATGATCTTATATTTGGAAAATCCTGAGAATCTGACCACAAAGCTACTTGAGCTAATAAAAAAATTCAGCAGAGTGACAGGATACAAGATTCATACACATAAGTCAGTAATGTTCCTATACACTAGTAATGACCTAACTGGAGACACAATAAAAAAAAATTCCATTCACAATAGCAACTAAAAAAATCAAGTACCTAGGAATAAACATAACCAAGGAAGTAAAAGACCTCTACACAGAAAATTACAAAATTTTACTAAAATAAATTTTTAAAAAAGGACCTAAATATGTGGAAAAATATTCCATGCTCATGGATAGGAAGACTAAACATTGTTACGATATCAATTCTACCCAAACCGATCTACAGATTCAACACTATTCCAATCAAAATTCCAACAAACTACTTTGCAGACTTGGAAAAGTTAGTTATCAAATTTATTTGGAAGGGAAAGGGGCCTTGAATTGCCAAAAACATCCTAAAAAAGAACGAAGTGGGAGGACTTACATTTCCAGACTTTGAAGTCTACTGAAAAGGTACAGTGGTCAAAACATAAAGATACAGTGGCATAAAGATAAGACATATTGATCAATGGAATCAAATTGAGAGTCAAAAATAGACCCCCAGATCTATGGTTGACTGATTTTTGATAAGGCCCACAAATCCACAGAACTGGGTCAGAACAGTCTCTTCAACAAACAGGGGTAGGAGAACTGGACAGCCATAACCAAAAGAAAGTAACCCCTACACCTCATACCCCACACAAAAATTAACTCAAAGTGGATCAAAGACCTCAATATAAGAGACAGCACAATAAAACTCTTATAAGATAATATGGGGAAAATGTCTTCAGGACCTAGTAATAGGAGATAGCTTCTTAGACCTTATAACCAAAGTACAAGCCACAAAAGAAAAAAATAGATAAATGGGAACTCCTCAAAATCAAAAGCTTCTGTGCCTGAAAAAACTTTGCAGAAAGGTGAAGAGGCAGCCAACTCAATGGGAGAAAATATTTGGAAACCATATATCTGATAAGAGACTGATAGCCTGCATATATAAAGAAATCCTACAACTCAACGATAATAGTACAAACAGACCAATTACAACATGGGCAAACAATATGAAAAGGTATTTCTCCAAAGGGGAAATAAAAATGGCTAAAAAACACATGAAAAAATGTTCACCTTCACTAGCTATTAGGAAAATGCAAATTAAAACCACAATGAGATACCACCTCACACCAATAAGAATGGCTGCCATCTAACAAACAGAAAACAATAAATTCTGGAGAGGATGTGGAGAAATTGGAATTCTATTCGTTGCTGGTGGGAGTGCATAATGGTACAGGCACTGTGGAAGACAGCTGGGCAGTTTCTCAGAAAACTAGATATTGAATTATCCTATGATCCAGCAATTCCATTTCTTAGTATATACCCAGAAGATTTGAAAGCAGAGATACAGACAGACATTTGTACACCTATGTTCATAGCAGCATTGTTCACAATTGCCAAGAGATTGAAACAATCCAAGTGCCCTTCAACAGACGAGTGGATAAACAAAATGTGGTACATACATCCAATGGAACACTATGCAGCAGCAAGTAGCATCAAGGTCCTGAAACATATGGCAACATGGATGAACCCTGAAGATACAATGCGGAGTGAAATAAGTCAGACACATAAGGAGAGACATTGTATGTTACCATTACTATGAACTCCCTGAACAATTTAAAGCAATGTCTTAAAATACAGTATATTGGGGACCTAGTGATAGGCAGAAGCTAGTGAGGGGGAATGATAAACTAATATGTTCAGATACGTTAATGATGGTGAATTCAAAGATATGGGAATGGATAGGAGTGACGACTTTGTTAATGGAATTTTACGTATCAGAGCTGTATTGAAGGCGAATAGGATTGAAAGCGTTTTTTTAAAGGCATGTTTCTCACAGATCAGCACCACAAATACAGATAGGTGCTTGCATTACATACTTCTAAACACACTAGCACAGAGAGTTGAAAACAGAAGGGTATATGGGAAAAAACCTACCTATTGCATGCTAGGGACTATAATTACTAGGAATACCTCACTGGTATCACACATATACCAGGGACAAATAATTAAGGGCTCACAAGAGCTACGAGGCATCTTGGGTCATGAGAACTGTTTAAAATGGAGAGTGATGAGGACTGTAGAACTAAGTGATGACAATGTGAGATATAGATATGGATTACTGTGGACATAACATATGCTATCTGAATTTAGGAACCCCCTACTTTATAAGTCAAGCCCTCAATCTTGAGGCTTGTTCAGGTGAAACTTATGGTTGTCAAGGGAAGGCTAAGCCCACCTATAATTATGCCTAGGGGTCACCTTCAGAGAACCTCTTTTGTTGCTCAAATGTGGACTTTCTTTCTCTCTCTAAGCCTAACTCTACAAATAAATTTATCACCCTCCCCCCGACATGGGACAGAACCCCCAGGTGAATGAGGCTTCCTGGCGACGTGGGGCATGGATTCCGGGAATGAGCCTGACACTGGCATCAAGGGATTGAGAATGCCTTTCTGACCAAAAGGGGGAAAAGAAAGGCAACAAAATAAAGTTTCAGTGGCTAAGAGATTTCAAATAGAGTCAAGAGGCTCTCCTGGAGGTTAGTCTCATGTAAGCTTCACCTAGATACGCCAAATGACCACAGCCTGATGAGCCCAAGTCAATAGTAGTCCCCAAAACCTTAAAGAATATCCAGATCCCTATCTGAGGCTCTATAAAAGTTTCACACCCTAAGTTTATTCTTTAGAAACTTAAATCCTTCAGAGAACTCCTATGCCAGATAAGTCCCGAAACCCAGAGGCAACAGCCTCTTCAAGTACATCAAACAGATATGTCCCCTTTTTCTCATAAGGTCGACACCCCTTTTCAACATGAACAAGCTAGACATCCCTGAAGATCAGGAAAGTGATCAAACTAGAGGAAGGGGTAGCAACAGACAAGACAGAATTTAACAAAAGATTATGAATACTGAATCTTCTTTTTCTTAGGGTATAAGAATAGCTAGAAGGAAATAATTGGAATGGTGGAACAGTAACCCATAGCATCCTTTGAAATTTATTCTACAACTACTTGTTAAATTTTAATTTGACAGCTATACCTTTTTGTATATATATCATACTTCACAATAAGGAAATAACTGAAACTATGGCACTGTAACTCATAACAACTTTGGAAATTTCCTATATAACTCCTTGTTAAATCATACTTTGAAAGATATCTTTTTGTATATATATTTCACAATAAAGAAATAACTGAAACTGTGGAAATATAACCCATAATATTCTTTGAAATTTGCTCTCAAACTACTTGCAAAATTGCACTTGGAAAGTTACCACTTCTGTGTATATATGTTATATTCTACAAAAAAAAATGATTTAAAAGGAGGAGCTTATTAAATTGACAGTTATCAAAATATTCAAAACAAATTGGTGATAGAGTATTACATGTGCTTCTTTATGAAACTATAAAACAAGAACTAGCAGCAAATCTAATAACCACCATAATTTAGAAATTATGAGCATAAACAGTATTTTGAGGTATCTGCAATCATAGGTGCTAACAATCCTGGGGTTAACTGCTAACATTAATAATTGAAGGAAATACTAAGTTTCAGTTTAACATTAGTGAAAATAAAGATTTAAAATTTTCCCTAAGTTCATGGACTCCTGAACTGTGTCCACAGAGCAGTACATACCTCAGTATTATCTGAGTTTTTTAATCACAAGAATGTGTTCCTCATAGAATTTCTTTAAATAGTGGCATTTCTCTAGGCTCTGCCCTAGATCCTCTCTCTTTTCAATTCATACTCTTGCTGAGATAGCTAACACATTCTTAAGATTCAATTATCATCTTGAGCCAATGACTGAAATTGACAACTGCCATTGTAGGTGCTCTTCTGAGCTCCCAATCCTTAAATTCAAACCAGATGCTCAGAGACTCCTCCCACGCAGCATGGTGTGAAGGGACTGGTGTTCTCTTCACAGAAACCTGCTCCCCATCCTGGGTTTCCCATCCCATTGAGCACTACACCTGGGAACCAAGCTTGACACCTCCTCTCTTTTCCCCACATTCAGTCACTGAGACCCGCTGATTTCCCCCATTTCTCTCTATCCCCACTGCCTCCACCTTAACTCAAGTCACCATCACTAGCTCCTGCGGGTCTGTTGTCCCAGCCTGGGCTCCCTGTTCCCCTTGTTCTCCCTCCACAAGCAGACAGAAGGACCTGTGTTTAAGTCCAAACTCCTCTGAATGGCTCTCAAAACCCAGTAAGATTTGGTTCTAGCCTTATCTTTCACTAACCTCCAGATCATATACTCTTCAAGTGTAACGCCTTCATTCCTAGGGAGCCCTGTGCTCGCTCACCTGAAGCCTTTGAACACACTGTTTCCTCTGAAGATGCACCCTCCCTCCCCATACCTCCCTACTCCTGGTCCACAAACTGCAGTTCACCCAGACAGCTTTTCCTGGGCCCTCTGGTCAACATCACCCCCAGAGACGCCTTCTGAATACTCCACACAAGGCACAGTTAGGTCCTTTCTCCTCAACTCTTAAGTGTGTCCCCTATTCAAACTTCCCACTCTTCTTCCTCTTCCCTTCTGCAGCTGAAGTCCCGGTGCCTGGCACAGTGCCTGGAACAGAGTAGCCACTCAGAAAATACCGGTTGAAGGAATAAATGCGTGGAATGAGCAAATTAATGAATGAATGGGTAAGAAAGTCCCAACCCAAAAGCTACTCCTTTCTGGCTCTGGAAAGAGCAAAGGGGCTTCCTAACACTGTGGAACACTGGCGCCTAATTCTAAGCAAGTTCTTCTCCAAGTTCTACAGGATGTCCGGGGAAGTGGGCACCTCGGGAAGCTCCTCCTGGGACCGGGGAAGGGACTGAAAGGACTTCTGCACCGGACAAGCTCAGGTCCTGCGCCGGGAGGCGTGGGCCCTTCTTTGCGGCCAAGAGCGCACGCGGGATCCCAAGCCGGCCGGCCTGACCTGTCCTACACACCCTACTGGGGAACAGGAGGGCTGGGATTTGCCTTTTCTCTACCAGACCGCGGCCCTCACGACCGCATCCAAGGCGTTGGCTGAGAGCAGTCTGCCGGTCTCCTCGCACCCGGGGCCACCCAGAGCCCCACCCTTCCCCAGAGATAGCAAATTAAGAATCTGGGGAGAGTTCCACCCTGCCTGCCCCCAGGCCCCTGCCTCTCATCACCCCGCATCCCTCACCATGGCGGCAGGCGGCCGGGCCGGGAGTTGCTTCTTCCGGTCGCGCCTGGTCAGCTGATCCAGCGATCACGTGCCTCGCGAGTCGCCGAGTCCGGGAGGGAGGGGCCTGCTCCCGGGTGAGGGGGGGGGGCGGTCGCGTCCCGCGGGAGGTCCCCGGGGAGGGAAACGCGACCGCAGCTCCTCTGACTCCCCAGAACCCTTCCCCGGAAATGATCAGCTCCAATCTCAAGTTTAAATGAGGACAGAGTCAAGGCAATGAGAAAGAATGGAGGCCATTTAATTTGTTCAATTTAAAGTTGCAGGATTCCAGGAGGAAAGTCTGGCGTGCAGGATAAATTCCCTTATGAAAGAGTATTCTGGTCATTTCCATGTTTTCCACCATTAAACGATACCATTGTATATAGCTGTGGCCCATAGCAAAAGATACGTTTTTAAAAGCCTATTATCGAAATATATGCATACAGAAAAGTGTGTATATTATAAATATAAAGCCTAATGAATTTTCATAAACAGTACACACCATGTAACCAGTACCCAGATACGAAACACAATATTACCACACCATGGATTTTTTTTTTTTAATGAATCCTCTTAGTTGCCTAAAAAAGGGGGTTGTAACAATTTAGATGCCCAGGAGGACCATTTCCTTACAGCTTCACCAACACTAGATGTAAACTTAACATTTTGTCAATCTGATGGGGGAAAAACAGGTTGTTTTAAATTGCACAGTTCTGCTTACGGCTGAGTTTAAGAGCACATAGATGGTTTTCTAAGAAAATTGAGTTTCCAAAATTGACTGAAGGGGGAAAATTTTTTAAAACAACACAAAAAAAAACTCTAGTAAGTAGACTAATAACCAAAGAAGAAATTAAAATAGTTTTGAGAACTCTTACCAATTCCATGCCCTTTTCCCAATACACTGGGCCCAGTTGATATATTATGGTTGCAGCGTTTTAAACAGAGCTCATGATAATTAAACTGTTTCATAAAACAGAAAGAGATGGAAAGCTTCCCAATTATGCTAAAAATGATCTCATTTATAACATTTTTTTAAAAATCTTAAACTCTAGCATATTGAAAGTGACAGTGTATTAAAATACCATGTCAAAGAAAAGTTTCATTTTAAGAATGCAAAAGATGGAAATAGTGGTGAAAGTTACACAGTATTGTCAATGTACTTAACGTCAAAGAATTGTCCACGTAAAATAGTTAAAATGATTTTTATGTTATTTATATTTTACCACAATTAAAATAATTTTTTTAAAAAAAGAGCAAACAGAGACAATGAAAATTAAATGTAATATGTATCTGGAGGAATAAAGGACATTATTGGGACAAGTGAAAAAATTGTAACACAGATTGTAAGCCCTATATCAGTGTTAAATTTCTAGAACTTGTTAACTGTACTGAGGTGGCTATATGAGTGAATATCCTTGTTCTTAGAAAATGTACATGGAAATATGTGTTCAAAGAGCATGATGTATACAAGCAATTGTCAATTGTTTAAAAAATAGGTAGATAGATGATAGATAGATAGATAGGGATAGATGGATTGATAGATAGAGCAAATGAGATGGCAAATATGTCAAAATGTTAAAAGCTGGTGGATCTGAGTATCTGTGGGGGGGTATGCTGGAGTTCTCCTGTATGGGTTTTGTGTTATTTTTTTTTATTATTTTCCTATAGTTTTATAGAGTTAGATTCACATACCATACATTTATCCACAGTATACAATCAGTTGTTCACAGTATCATTATAAAGCTGTACATTCATCACCACAATTGGCACCTGAACATATTGGTTACTACAAGAAAAATTGCATTCTGTGCTCCTATCACACAGTATTATGGTATTTATTTCTGGATCTATACAATCAATCCTAAACATTCTGTAGTCCTTCAGCATCAAATGGCTGGTCCCAACCCTCTTTCTATCTCCTGGTCGCCTGTGTTGTCAGCTTTTAACTCCCAAAGTTTGTTCATTAATGTCTGTTCATATTAGTGAAACCATACAGAATCTGGCTAACTACACTCAACATAATGTCCTCAAGGTTCATCCACATTATTATATGATCCATGCCTTTGTTCTGTCTTACTGCTGCATAATATTCCATCATGTGTATATACCACAGTTTGTTTATCCATTCATCCATTGATGGACATTTGGGCTGCTTCCATCTCTTGGCAATTGTGAATAATGCTGCAATAAACATCGGTTTACAAATGTC
>PVKY010007836.1:0-14568 GCA_004027775.1 Bradypus variegatus
TCCCCCCTACGTGGGATCAGACACCCAGGGGAGTGAATCTCCCTGACAACATGGATTATGACTCCTGGGGAGGAAGGTAGACCCGGCATCATGGGATGGAGAACATCTTCTTGACCAAAAGGGGGATGTGAAAGAAAATGAAATAAGCTTCAGTGACAGAGAGATTCCAAAAGGAGCCAAGAGGCCACCCTGGTGGGCACTCTTACGCACAATTTAGACAACCCTTTTTAGGTTCTAACGAATTGGGGTAGCTGGTGGTAGATACCTGATACCATCAAACTACAACCCGGAACCCATGAATCTTGAAGACAATTGTATAAAAATGTAGTTTATGAGGGGTGCCAATGGGATTGGGTGGGGGCCATGGGGACCACACTCCCTTTTGTCTAGTTTGTGGATGGATGAGTAGAAAAATAGGGGAAAGAAACAAGCAAACAAACAGACAAAGGCACCCAGTGTTCTTTTTTTACTTTAAATGTCCTTTTTCACTTTAATTATTATTCTTGTTATTTTTGTGTGTGTGCTAATGAAGGTGTCAGGGACTGATTTAGCTGATGAATATATAACTATGTAATGGTACTGTGAACAATCGAATATACGATTTGCTTTGTATGACTGCGTGGTACCTGAATGTACCTCAATAAAATCAATATTAAAAAAAAATGCCTTAACATACTGTATTGGTTGGGAAACTTGTACTATCATACCATGCTGTTGGGAGTGGAAACTGGTAAAACCTCTATTGGGAAATTTGGTAATTAAAATTAAAAAATGCACATTCCCTTTGATAAAGAAATTCATTCTCAGAATTCATCCTTCATACGTACTTGTACATTTATAGAATTAAGTATGTAAAGTATGAACTTGTATGTACAAGGCCACTTCCTGCAGCATTGTTTTTAATAGTGAAAGACTAGAAACTTAAATGTTCATTTATGGTTAAATAAATTATGGTAAATCCATACCATGCAATACTATGTAGTTGTAAAAAAGAATGCAGATGCTGTTTATATAAATTTTAAATGTGGAAACATTTTAGAATGTACTGCTAAGTGGAAAAAAGACCAAAAAAACGAGGGACATAGTATTTATAGTATGCTACCAATTTGTGTAAAAGAAGAGGAGAGAGAATTGATATAACACATTTCTGAAAGGAAACATGAGACACTAATAACACTGGTCACCTCCAGACAAGGGAACTGGGAGGCTGGGGTATAGGAGTAAGAACAAGACTCTTAACTTTGTACTAAGTGAATACAAACCCTTTTCAAAGAAACAAACAAACCTAAAGGTTAGATTCTCAATTTCTTGCTTAGAAAAACATTGTGTAGTATCTTAAAAAAGATCATTTCAATAGAGGGTAAAATTATGGTTATTAATAATATATTAAATTATCATATATAAATAATTATAACAGCATCTCATTTAATCCTCTCAGATAACTAGTGAGGCAGAAATTACTATTATTACAGTTTTACAGATGGAGAAAAGGAGGCAAGGAGAGGTTAAATAATTTGCCTATTGTCACACAGTTAATTAATCATGGAATAGAAATATTCTAATCCTTTATGATTTGGCATCTGAAAGCGAAGTGAGAAAAGCAGAAATGAATGTCAAAAAATTTTAAAGAGAACTAAAGAAATCTTGGGAGAATTGCTTTTATTTTTTTTAAAAATAAATTTTGAAGATGTAAGGAGAACCAACTTCGTTTACTTGCATCTATCAAAATGAAAAGGAGCTATAAATAGCATTGTCTGATTTGGTCCATTTAGATTATAAAAAAGTTGAAAGTCCTATTATGAATTCATTGTAGTAGATATACTTTCATAGACTGATGATTCTATTAATTAGATTAGTAGACAAGAAGAAAATTAGTTAATAAAACTAGAGATAAAAGTATAACGTGAAGGGAACTTTATTCTTACCATTTTCCTTTTTGATGGCAAAGATGGCTCATGTATCTGGAACAAAAAGAGTTAAAATGATTTTTCAAAAACGGGAAGCTATTTACAAATATTTTCATCCATTTGCATTTATAGGCCAATCTTAATTCTACAGAGGTTGAGTCTCTATTTGACAGATGATGTCAGAGCTCAATGTTCCTCATACTGTCTTGGCTACATTTCTGCAGCCAGTGGAGAGCCCAAGGGTCAGAGCAGAACCCAGGAGGAAGGGGAGCTGTAATTCCCTGTGTGTTGGAAGCACAAGGCCAAGATGGAAGTAGGGAAATGGTGGATACAATTATGTGTGTAGCTTTGAA
Organism: Bradypus variegatus; assembly: GCA_004027775.1. Lineage (NCBI taxonomy): Eukaryota > Metazoa > Chordata > Mammalia > Pilosa > Bradypodidae > Bradypus > Bradypus variegatus. The sequence continues at coordinate 2,261 of PVKY010007836.1, forward strand.
CTTCCTAGAGATTTTTTTTTCCTGGCTCCTTTTACCTTGAAAGATTTGAGAGTGGGACAATTACACTATAACATTAATAGAAAAAAGCTACAGAACATTACATCTTCTAACATTTAGGAAATTTTAGCAACACACAAAAAGGCACAGCCTCCAACATTACAGGTAACTTGCTCTAATCTACCTTTATGAAAGGACTTATAGGAATGAATTTTTGTTGAGAAAGGGAAAAGAAAGAAAAGTATTATGGTGAAAATTATAGTCATATTCACATAGAATTTTGAAAATGAAATTACGAACTTTGTTGTTATTAAGCTTACACAAAATCAAAACGAAGTTTGTGAGTTTCCCTATCTGGACTTCACACTGACTACAATTTAAAGTTATTTACCTTGAACACAGATATAAATTTAAGAAATACGCTTAAGGTGCTGAGATAAATTTTTAGAAATAACTTGAATCTACATAGAGTTCTGGTAAAATAAATACATTTTGTGACACCAGGGTGTAGATCACATTGAAACATTTTGAGGTTCTTTATAAAACATAAAGTACTTGTTTTGAAACTATTCAAATTTTTTTTGCTGTTGTTATGCATCAGATGCATGTAAAAGATTAAATATATATATGTATATATGCCAGCATGTGCTTTTGAGTAAACAAGGACAGGATTTAATTTTCATTTATAGTTTTGCCCAATATACATCATGTGTAATTCTGTGGTATCTATGAAAGTGGGAAAGAAAAAAAAAATCATGATATAGTTGACTTAAAATTAAGAAAACATTTAAGATAAAACTGAAGGTTTTAGTGGCATAGGAAGTTCCACTACACATACCTCCTTTGAAGAAGAAAACAAAACATCAATTTATTTCAGGGTATATTGAACCTAGTAAAACATACCCTAAGATTTTTGCTACTGTTCAAAAAATAATAGGACTTTCACATAATCTTATCTCCCAGATACTATTATTAATTCTTATTCTGATTATATTTGATTAATTAGGTCTAGAAATAAAAACAAGTGCAGGGCTCCTATTCTACTTTTAGAACACACATATCCCACCCACCCCCACCCCAAAATAAGGATGAAACAGCAAAGCTCCTTGGCACGTTTTCAGAGTATGTTCCTTAGAGCTAAGCCATTCAATACTTGAAAAAATCAAATGTGGTTTGCTTGATTTTATTTAACTCACTGGAAGAAAGTGGGACTCATAACAGATTTAAATGAGACCGTTCCTCCTGTAACTGCCAAATTATGTTGCTTTGTTTTTTTTTAATTTTAATCACACTTAAGAATCAAGCTTCTCCTCCAACTTATTTTTACTGAATATATTACTCTTCTCTGCAGAAATTCAGTAGCTGTGTTTTCATCTTAAGCATCAGGAAGAAATAATAATGCCGTCAACAAACTATATATTACCATCCAATGCCTACTTGCAATGTTATACAAGAGTGAATCGCCAGAGTGGGTTATCCTAGTCAAAGTGTGTCTGGAATACTGAGTTAGGAATTTTGAACTTCAGATTTAAAACAAACCACACAACTATAAAAGGTTTCTGTTTTGAAGACCATATATATATTTAACAAGAGTAAATAACAGAAAAAAAATAAACAGAAGGACTGTTAAACCACTTACCTCTTGTTGTCCCACATATTCCCTATGTCTCCGAGCTGCCTCATGCCTCCATAATTTTAGGCAAACCAAAGCACTAATGAGGTAAACAATCATGGTGACAAACAAGAAGATCATTGCTGCGATCTGTCCTCCTTCTACCCGGCAGAACACTGCATTTACTGGTGTATTAAATAATGGATAGTAGCAGAGTCCACCTCGGTTGGTATCATTCACATAGACTATGGCTGCAGCCATATATAAAATAAACAAGGCAACGTTAATTCCAAATTCAGTTAGAGGCCACCAATTAGAGTCTAAAAGAATGGTCCGATAATACATGGACATGCCAAGAACCAGGATAATAATGGTGGCGATCCAAGCTAACCCAGCAACCACGAGTACAAAAGGGGTCTTGGGGCCACTGTAGTAATAGCCCCCGTACATACTGCCCAGGCCACCAGCGCCTCCAACACCATAGGGCTGCGAATATCCAAACAAGTTGTACCACTCGCTGTCCTTATGGATGTAAGCGGTGACACAAGCGAAGACACCGGCCCCCAAAAGCAGCTCCACCACACCCAGAATTCTCAGTAGGCCTGCCCACGATTTCATGTAGGAATATCTCAGGTTATACTCCTCCAGCTTCTCACTGTACGTTCGAGCTGTTTGTGTGTGTCGGCCTAGAGAGCCATAGGGATCGTGGGGAAACATTGCGTCAGCCTCCTTCCGGGAATCAAAGGTTCCTTCTGACCCTCTGTAAGGATCTTTGCAGGAATTGGGGGGAGAAGGGTGGTTTGGTCTTGCTGGAGAGGATGGAGGTGAACACTCCACTCCATCGGAAATGTATCTGATGTCAGACACCGGCTTGTCCCATTCTGGGTCCTTTTTCTTCCCTCTGAAAAAATTCTTCCAGGATTCGGGGACAAAACGCCTTATGGGTTTGAGATCTGGTGCTATGGCTGGTTCCTCTGTGTCATTTGAGTAGAAGCCTGGGCCGAATGGTGGCTGTAACGGGAGAGGGGGTGGTGGCAAAGGATCAGCGCTCAGGGCCAACTCGCTGTCGTGAAGAGTCTGGAGGGCGCTGGCAGTGCCATTTTGATCAGGCAAATCCACTGGGACCACATCGTAGTGTCTGTCCCGATTCCCCGACGACATTTGTGATTTCCAAGCCTGTGGAAGAGATTAAAGTGATCATGTTTTAGTTATTTATCCTTTCAATGATACTGATCTTATTCACTTATTTGCAAATGATCATATTCAAGAGACCAACACAATCAGGTCTAATTATAATGGCATAAAAATATTATAAATATAAATATTTTAAACCTATGTAAGTTATGTAAGCCAGGGATATAGTCATCATTCTATGTCATTTTAAGGGCAATTAAAATTTTAAATCTTCGTTTTGAATTTTACAAGTTGTGACATTTATGAATGCAATGTATCTATAAGCCTTATAAATAATAAAATGTAAAAACAAAAATGACAACAAAACTTTAACAATACAGTATACTAACACTCCCAGGTAGAATCCTTTCCTCAAATATCTAAATCAAAACACTGAAGCATCTGAGCATACCAAAATTTGTTGGGTCAGCAAATAGTCATCATTCTCATCAACTCAAATCTGCTTTGGAATGGCCAAAGGAGAAGCAGTCTGTTAAAAACACATGGAGTAGGGAGAACTTTCCCTCCCCAAATGAGGAAAGTTATTTATAGGAGTTGCTTCCTCTACTCTAAAATATTAACACTTTAGAGATTTTAAAACATTGAATTCTCTGAGAATAAAATCACCAAAGGAAAGGGTTCTCCAAAGGTGCAATACAGAAAAGCAGCAGAGAGATTTAACTATACATGATTTGCTGTTTGCCTGCCATGGTGAGTCTCAAAAAGTGTCTTAGAGGGATGCTTAATCCACTTCAAAAAAAATAAAGCATAGAAAAAGCTATGCTTTTACTAGGCCTAATGATTTCCTGCATGAAATCAGTGACCCGGACACAAACACAAAAGGGAGGAAACCATTTGCTAATGTAACTACTAGGTTTATGGTACGATGAATTACCTATAAGCAAGTATTATTAAAAGACTCACTGGGCACAAAGCATTGTACCTGACTATATGAAAGCCTCAAAATTAAAACAGATTATCCCATCTTTATGATGTTGAACAATTCAGGTATTCTTAAGGTTTTGTTTTATATTTGATAAAATGGAGACATTATTCAACCAATTTTTACTAAGCATTGACAAAGTGAACTGAAATCCCCACCTCCATGGAGTTTAAATTCTAGTGTGAGGACACAGATAAGGTGAAACATAATATAGTGTATGCTAAGGAACAAAGTTAAGAAAGGGGATGGAGTACATTGTAGGCATGGTGTTGCAATTTTAAATAAAGTGGACAGGGAAGTCCCCATAGAAAAGATGGCATGTGAATAAAGAATTGAAGGAAAGTCAAGGAGGACCCCAGGCAGATTTCGGGTGGAAGAGTGTCCAGGCAGATGGGACAGCTAGTGCAAAAGCCCTGAGGCAGGAGGGCCTGACATGTTAGAGAAATATTAAGGCATGGAGGGCAGTGTGGCAGCAGCAGAGTGTGAGGGTGAGGAGTAAAAAGTTGTAGAAGTTGAAGCCATCTGAATTGTATGGAGCCTTGAAAACGACGGCAAAAGTCCTTTGGCTTTTACTGAGAGTGAGATGAGAAGCCAGTGGAGAGTTCTGAGTAGAGGTGTAACGTGATTTGACTTATGTTTTAACAGGATCACCTGGATGCTGTGTTCAGAGTATACTTCAGGTGGCAGAGACTAAAACAGAGAGACAGACTAGGAGGACAGTCAAATAATCTAATGAACCATGGTGGTAGCAATGGAGATAGCGAGGCCAAATTCTAGATACAGAAATTTTTAAAATGTTTATTTATATACAGTTTCAAACATAATAAAAAGTGGAGAATATAGTATTATGAATCCTTGTATATCAATCAACCAGGTTCAATGATTATCATCTCATGGCCAATCTTGTTTCATCTATTTCCCTGCCCTGCACTGTATTCCTTCTATCAACAGATTAGTTTGAGGCAAATTCCAAACATCAGATCATGTCATCTGCAATACTTCACTTCTCCACCCCTCTGGCTTAGTCCTGGGGAGAAGTGGGCTGTATAGCTTGAGATTCCTGTTAGAAATCCAAGTGGAGATGTGAAGTTGGTAGTCTGCATACAGGAGACGTGAGACAGGAAAAGGTATGGCTATAAACTGAGAAGCAATCTGAGAAGAAAGGGTGTGGTCCTCTAATGGGGACCAATGTTAGAGAATTAACTGTGACAGACCCAGCATGGCCCTTTCAGCTTGGAGCTTTATAAATGAGAGTAATTATTTTTGTCTTTCAGAGCCTGTTGTCTAAAATTAAAGTTTAAATTCTAGAAATGAAAATTGAAGAGTAGTGCTAGTATTTTCCCTTTATTAGAGAAGCTGTGGTTTCTAATATAGTTTTTGAGATACACATTCCTAAGAAATGTAAACACAACGAATAACTTTAGCAAGTTGTATATAATAACTCTCAATAGCTATTAGATATTAGGCATCTTACAGATACCTCAAGCTTAACCCACTGGTAAAAGTGTGGTTCATTGTAGTGGATTCAATTTATCTCCACTTGTGAAAAGTGACTTAATTAGATCAACTTATCAGTGTTTAAATACAAAGCAAAAAAATATAAATTTGAAGAACTGTGGAAAAGCAAAATAAGTGATTTTAGAGGGGCCGGGTCAGCTGCATTGTTTTACATCTATAATTTAATACCCTTTGAATACTTCAGGACGCCAATAAGCCTCCACTTAGGTTCAGCACACTGAGAAAGAGTGGGTCTTTGTTTTGTTCAAGCCCCGGAACCCTGCCTCCATTCTTGTGGAAAACACAGCTCGGAAAGCCATAGCGGTGGCAGGAAAAATGGCTCCCCCCCCCCCAGCCAAGTGTCACTGAAATCAGGACTAGTCGGTCACCTTGACACAAACAGAATCACTCACTGCTTTAACTGGCTGTAAAGTTTTGCTGGACTCACGAAATGGAGAGATTTCAGATATTTCTAGGCCTCTGGGCATGGGGTGAGGGGTAGGAATATCCTCTTTGCAGGTTTAAACACAATCCGCGACGGCCACGGGAACTAAGCATCTTGGCGGGGGTTTCTCCACAGTCTGCCTCGGCAAATCTCTCTACTCCCGCAAATCTCTCTACTGTTTGCTCTGCCCACTCCAGGTGAGTGTTCCGCCCTTGCAATTCTGATTGGAAATCCACTCTGCTAATCTTTTCTTTCAAAATTCCACCCCAAGGTAGCCAGAACCAAAGCGGGCCGGACCTCCCCAGGCCAGTATAACCAGGACCCAGGTTCGGGATAAGCAGGAGCCCAGCGAGCCTCGGGCTCCACCTCTACCTGCTCCCGCAGTGCACGCAAGGGCAGCGGCTTCGCGGCCACAGTGGTGCGTCGTCGCGCGGCACCTATGTCGCCAGAATGAAACCAGGCTGGGCGAGCGGCCTCAACCCTTACTGCGCCCGCGTCCGGCCCGCCCGGAGCGGCTCGGGTCTCGGTCGCAGGTTATGGCGGGGCTGAGTGGCGAGCGCGGGCCGGGCCCGGAAACTTCCCAGGGGGCCAGTGGGTCTGTGAGGGGTCTGCGTTCCGCCCCGGCCCCCACCCCCTCCCTTGAGGCCCAGACTGCTCCCCCGCCCCGGTCACGTGGCCACACACCCTTCGGTGCCACTCACCTGCGCGGCGTCCGGTAAGAGCGCGCACCGCCGCGGGGACTGAAACCGGGATCAGGCTCCCTGGGCGGGGCCGAGGCAGGGCAGGGCCAAGTTTTGCCCCGCCCGACTTTGCCGGCCGGACACCAGCTGTGGGCGCTGGCTGGTGGGTGCCCCACCTGCACCACACAGCAATGGTTCAACCAGGCTCCCACACAAGGCGCGAGCTTTGGTAAAGGTAGTTAAGGGTACGATTAACCCCTCTGGGGAGGTCTCATCACAAGGCTGCCATCCTTTCTTCCCTATCTTTTGAAAAGTTTTGACACCCCATGTCTAAGTTAAAAATGGCAGACAGTGCATGTTAGAAAACGTTAAAAGAGAGAAGAAACAAAATGAAATTCAACATTTTAATTTTGATATAAATTATGTAAATACTTTCCAAAAAGTATCTAAAATATTCCACTGTACAACACAGAAAAGGTATCTTAGAAGCTAGAGACCATCGAGAAACTGTAAATAAGGCACAAAGTTTATTTACACTCATAATTGCAGCCTGAACTGTTTTATAATTCCTATTTACAATCTCCACATAAAGTTTTCATATTCTGAATTATTCCTTCACATTTTCTTATATTTGGCATAACATTCAAACATACTTCATACACACTGACCTCCTCTCTTACGCCACTTACAAAACTAAATAAATACTAGAGAAAATTAAAGGCTTGGTCTTCCATTTACTTCAAGATGACCGAAGAGTCAGTTCCTTGTGATGAAATATTACAAAAGTGAAGAACTGATAATCTGTAATTCACCTGAAAAGTGTTTAACTTTGTTCAAGTACCAGTGAACAAAAACTAAAATAAATCTGTCAAGCAGCAATCTGACTGGCAGGCTAGTTTCTATGTCTCATCACTCTCATAGTCTTCTATTATTATGTCTTCTTCTTCCATGTCTTCTTGGGCTGAAAAGGGCTGTGGCTGGCTGGCGGGCAGTTCACTCCCACTATTCTGACTCAAAGGAGGAGACACGGCTTTGGGCTGAAGGGCTTGGGTGAGTTCATCTGGAGCATCTTCTGCAGGCTGCCCTCCATTAAGCTGGGCTTCATCTCCACTGTCCGAGTCTATCATTGCGTGCTCCCTGTCAATCAGGGCTTCCATTTTCAAACTGTCAGATTAATAATGAAGGCATTAATAATAACCCAAAGAGGGTATTCCTTTAAACTACAGTGTGAGCATGATGAGTACAAAGCTATCTCCTTTAGTCTTTCATTTCTCTTCATTGTGCTCACTGTCTAGCCAGGCCCTTTAGTTTAACAACATAAACAAAACCACAAGGTAAATGACACACTGTGAATAAATGCTAACAACTTACAATACAGAGTTAACTAATATGTTCAATAAAGAGCTGCTACAAATTAAAAAGAAAAAATTTAATATAATAGCAAAATGGGCATAGAACATGAATGGACAACTTAGAAAAGAAATACAAATGCTTTCTAAATAAATTGTTCGAACCTAATTTGTAATTTTAAAATAGAAATTAAAATAATAAACTATTATTTTCATCTTCTAAATTGGCAAAGATACTTTTAAAATGATACAACCCTTGTAATAAATGTTCCACACCAATGCAAGGTGCTGGTGATGGGGTGGTATATGGGAATTCTGTATTTTATGCATGATTGTAATGTAACCCACAACTTTTCTAACAAAGAAACATAAATAAAATTTAAAAAGATAAAGCCCAGTGTTGGCAAGGGTTAGTAGAAAAGAATATACTCATAATTTTGGAAGCAATCTGGCAATACATAGGAAAGGCCTCAAAAATGTGTATACTTAATGATTCAGCAATTTCATTTCTATGAATTCATCCTAGGTAAACAGTATTTGATACAAGGTCGTGATGACAAACGTTGGAAATAAGCCAAACGTACAAAATTAAGGTGTAGCTTGAATAACAGATGCTTTAAGATGCATCCCTATTATGCACTGTCTTCCTATAATCGTAAAGACAGACTCTATATAGATAAGCCATAATCCAAAAAGAACCATTAACACTACAAAGGCTTTAAATTGAAACTATTCAGGAGGAGGGAAAAAAAGCTCAGATAGCACAAAGTTTTCCATTTGAGATCAGGAAGGGGTGTCATTTTTATCATTTACTTTTGTTCTCATAACCAGGGAGCAAGCAATTAAAAAAATTTTTTTAAATGCCTGAGTGCTTAATTTGACCTTACAAATAAGCTAAGTAGAATGAAATAGGCTTTGTGTCAATAACTAATCTAGGCCCAGAAGCCATTTCACAACATACTGAACAGTATATGTGTGTGTGTGTATACACATCCATCTATCCCTATTTATTTATTTTTGTGTCTCTGAATTTTCTATGAAAAGGAAATAAAAAGGACATTACTATCTTTTGAGGTAATTCCTGGTCATTAGAGGTTTTTAAGCATAGGCTAAGAACCCCCTTTTGGCAGGAAAGCTAAAAAGGCGTTTCTAGAATTGCAAGACTTGTTGAACTAGAGGGATTTAAAGATCCCTCTGCCTTTGTGATTTCTTGATTCTGTTTGGTCTGATACATTTCACTGTGAATGGGTGAACATATGCTGTATATTTAAGAATAAAACAAAGGCATGCAATGTAATTGTATGGTCTTTTATCACTGAGTACAACATATATTTCTAAGATTTTACAGATAACATTTATTGGTAATATACTGAATAAATATATAATATGTTCAGCAGACATTTCAATAACACCTCCTTGGAAATTAAGGCAATTAGCTTACCTTTCAAAGTGTCGCTTCAGAGGAAGCCTTCCAATATCTTGGATAAAAGAAATCTGAGCTGAAAACAGATTAAAAAAAAGTTTTTAAAGAGACCGTATGTGTTGGTTTGTATATTTATGTCCCCCAGAAAAGGCCATATTCTTTAACGCATTCTTGTGAGGCAGAAGTATTAGTGTGGATTGGGTTGGAACCTATTGGTTCAGTGTCCATGGAGACGTGACCACCCAACTGTAGGTGATAACTCTGACTGGATAATTTCCGTGGAAGTGTGGCCCGCCCATTCAGTGTGGGCCTTGTTTAGTTTACGGGAGCACTATATAAGCTCAGACCGAAGGAGCGCACAGCTAGCTGGAGCTGAGACGGACATTTTGAAGATGGCCATTGGAAGCTGATGTAGATACTTTGGAGAATGCCATTTTGAAATGCAACCTGGAATCAAGCACATGCCAGCCATGTGTCTTCCCAGCTAACAGAAGTCTTCCGGAGGCCATTGGCCATCCTGCAGTGAAGGTACCCTTTGTTGATGGACACTTGCGGCTTTAAGACTGTTAACTGTGTAACCAAATAAATCCCCTTTATAAAAGCCAATCCATTTCTGGTGTTTTGCATTCTGGCGGCATTAGCAAACTAGAACACCATAATTAAGGAAGAAATGTTACTGATTCACAGCAATATAAGTTGTCCATCAGCACACTTTACAAACCTTTCCTAATGTGCCTCTCTCCTTTAACAGGTAAAAAGAATAAACTTTGGCTCTATTTGAACCAGGATAATGCTGAACAGTAGTTCTGAAATTTTAGTATATATAAGAATCAAAAGAGCCTTATATATAAGAATCAAATGGAGGTATCATATTGTCTTGACTTCAAGTTATACAGTGCATTGAATACACGTTTGATTTATCTGCTTCCTTCTGACCCAAAAGATTGAAGACTGTACACTGAACAGTGAGACCTAGGACCCCTTCATTAGACCTCCTCCCAGGACACCAGAGACCTAATGTATTATTCTTTAGGTAGGAGTCTGAAGGATTCTTTTCTAGAGAACCTGAACAACAGACCCAAGAAAACATCTGTAGATACTAATAACTCAAGACCTTCCCTAAAGTGAAGCCCAGCTGTTGACAATGCTGGCCATGCACACAGAGATTCCAATCAGCTTTTTAATGATTCATTTTATAATACTAATGCAGAAGAAAATCGGGATAATTAACTACCCTAATCTCAGGGTAAAAAATAAAAAGATATTGCATTCATGAAACAAAAACAAGATACTATTAAAAATGCAATCATGATATGGCCTCTCTCTTTAAGCCAACTCTGCAAATCAATTCACTACCTTCCCCACCACATGGAACATGACTCCCAGGGATGAGCCTGGACCTGGCATCATGGGACTGAGAATGCTTTCTTGACCAAAAGGGGGGAAAGAAAAGGAACAAAATAAAGTGTCAGTGGCTAACAGATTTCAAACAGAGTCGAAGGATCAATTCTGGAGGTTACTCGTATGCAAGCTTTAGCCAGATACTGCAAACTATCACAGTATGTCAAGCCCCAACCAACAGTATTCCTGAAAACCCTAGGGAGTGCCCTGAGCTCTAAGTAAGTCACTATAACAGTTTTTCTTAGTAAGTTTATTTTTTCAGTAACTTAAGGCCTCCAGATTGATCCCATGCCAGATAAGCCATGAAATCCAAAGGTTACCAGTCTCTCCAAGAATGTCAGTTTTATTTCTGTATCCCATAAGGTCAACAATCTTTGCTAGCATGAGGAAGTTAAAATGGTCACTGCCCAGATATCCCCAAAGATTGAGAGAATGATCAAATGAGAGGGTGGAAGTGTAACCGAGAAATTAGGATTTAACAAATAAATGACGGTGACTACTGACTCAGTATATAGATATTTCTTTTTAGTGCCTAGTGTTTGAGGAAGGTAAACTTGAAGTTGTTGAACTGTAATTCAATAGCCCTGATCTGTGATAATGACTGTATAACTATATAGCAAATAAATAAATGAATAAAATTAAAAAGTTGGTTGTCCTTATTTGTATGCACCTACTTCTGGATGTTCTGTTCTGTTTCACTGATCTATATATGTATCTCTGATAACACTACACTGTCTTAGTTAACCTACTCTATTGTAAGTATTAAAATTGGGAGAGCACAATCCTTGTGGTCAATAGAAGTCGGGGGGGTAAGTGGTATGGCATGTGTGGGGTTTTCTTGTTTCTTTTTTATTTCTTTTCCTAAGTAATGCAAATGTTCTAAAAATGATCATGGTGATGAATGCACAACTATGTCGTGATACTATGAACCACAGATTATATGCTTTGGATGGATTATACGGTGTGTGAATATAACTCAAAATTACATTAAAAAACTCAATCATGAGCATAAAAATGCTTGTGATAATGAAAATATGATTACTAAAATAAATTCAATAGATGGTTTAGGAAACAATATTCAGATACTCCTCCAAAATGGAAGGACAAAAACACAAAGAGATCAACAACAGGAAATAAAAGATAAGGAAGATATTTCTCTAGGACAGATCATATGCTGGGGAATAAAGGAAGCCTCAATAAATTTAAAAAGATTAAAATTAGTCAAAACACATTCTCTGACCATAATGGAATACAATTAGAAGTTAATAACTATCAAGGAACTAGAACACTCATAAGTATCTGGAGGTTAAACAACACACTCCCAAATAATCAGTGGGTCAAAGAAGAAACTGCAAGAGAAATTGCTAAATATCTAGAGATGAATGAAAATGAGAACACAACATATCAAAATTCATGGGATCCAGCAAAAGCAGTATTGAGAGGGAAATTTATAGCTCTAAATGCATACATTAAAAAGGAAGAGGGAGCCATTTTTTCCTTTCTTTCTTTCTTTCTTTCTTTTCTAATGGCTCCAGCCTGCTTTCTTCTGCTTTCTTCCTCTAATAAACCTTAAACTCTAAACCATGACTCGCTGCATTGTGTGGATTCTTGAACGGCTCTGGACCTAACATTTTTTGGTGCCGAAGACCCGGGATGGAGGTTTGACTGGGGTTTAAGTTTCCTGGCCCCTCCGGGCAATGGGGCAGCCTCCCAGTCAACTCCATTCTCCAACTACACAGCCATTCAGGTTTCCATGCATTCAGCGGCTTGAGTCCATCAACTCAGACC
>PVKY010007837.1:0-14569 GCA_004027775.1 Bradypus variegatus
GGGAGCCCGCGTCGTGGGGGTGTCTGAGCGGCGCGGGCGGACCCGAGCCTCCAGCCTGCCGGGGCGGCTGCCCGTCCGGGCGCCGGGAGCCGCTGCCAAGATGTCCGTGCCGGTGAGTACCGACTGCCGGCCGGGACCCCGAGCCTGCTGCCCTCAGCCCGGCCTGGGACCTCGCCCCACCCGCTGCGGGCCTGGTGCCTCGGGGGCTCCCGACGGGCGCTCGCATCACCCAGGCCTCCACCGGCAGGGGCACGGTTGGGGTGGGGGCGTCTCCCCCAAGCCGGCGGCCTCCCTGCCTCTGCCTTCCCCTCTCTCACGAGGGCTGGGGTCCGCACCGTCTCCTTGGAGATCCCCTTCCCTGTCAGAACGGCTGGGCCTAGCGGTGGTCTGTGCTTCCCGCTCCTGGGAAACCCCTGGGAGAGCTGACCCCGGTGGGGATCTGTGCTGTCCCCCAGGAACCTCCATCAGGATAGCCAGGCCCAGTGCAGAGGTGGGGGTGGGGTCCGGGCGGCTCTCCGGGACCCCCTACGGGACCCCCTACGGGACGGCTGGGCCGGGCAGGGAGGGGGTATGTCCGTGCTCTCCCCTAGGAGACCCCCTGGATGGCAGCCGTGTTGTTCTCCAGGGACCCACCGAGATGGGCAGGCCTGGGACGGGATCGGTACCTTTCCCCATAGACCACTCCCTCCCTCCCGGCTTGCGCGCACTTTCCCGGGAAGTTTTCCTCGGGTCCCTGAACCCCGGGGTGCAGGGCTTAGCCGCTTCCCACCTCTAGCCATGGGCGCTTCTTTACTGGCCTGACAACCCCCTCTCTGGGCACGGCTGGCCGGAGGGGTGGTCCCTGGGCCCGTGGCTCTGCATCGTGGCCAGGCCTCAGGCTCTCGCCCCAGCCCGCTTTACAGATGGACAGACTGAGGTGGGAGGCAGACCCGGGGCAAGCCGTGCTGGTCTTGAAGGGGTGCTGTCTGCATGGCCGAGCCGGGGCCTCCAGCCATTGTTATTCTAGAAGGGAGCGAAGGGCTTTTCTCTCCACCCCGGGGAAGAACAGTGGGCCTGAGCTCCCTGAGGACCCTGGCCTTGTTTCCAGGGCTGCTCCCCACCTGGGGGACCCCATCCTTACGGTGAAGCAGACAGTTGGGACTTCCTGGCAGGAAGGCCTCTTAATTAACCACAATAGAGTGTGTGGAGATTATTGGATGTGAGTGCTAAGCATTGTTATTACGGAATTAAAGATCCCTGCTCCTGCCTGCCTCCAGGAGCAGTAATGCAGAGTTACAGATGAAAAAATTAGGGCTTCCAGGCCATGCTGTGAAAACCCTGCCCCCCATCTGTTCTGGTTCAGAGCGTAATTGCTTCATCTTTAGAAAGCAGACAGAAAATGCCTGCCAAGCCCTTCTCCCCTGCTCTGCTTTCCTGCAAAGCTCTTGGTCTCCCCTGGGAGCTCCCCTGTCCCTGTGGGTACCGGCGAGAGAGAGGAGGTGGACGACTTGAGCCTGTGGAGGACATGGGTCTCTGGGGTAGTGAGCAGAGAATGTGACTTGGGCTAAGTGGGGACCAGGGCCACATCAGGGCCTGGCTGGCGTCTATTTGGGAGGCATGCGTGTGATTTGGTTTCGTCATTCACCGTCATTGCAGGGCGCTGGACTGGAGTCTGGCATTCAGATCCATTGTCTTACAGGACTTTGGGCAGCCCTCCTGGACTCGCTGCCTCAGTGGCCCCATCTGTAATGAGAGGGTTGGGCGGGAGGGCCAGGGTCTGCCTGTGACTTGGACAGCCAGGCACCATTGTGGAGACCAGCAGCTGCTGTCTACACCCCCACCAGCTTCAAGTCAGTTCCCACCCTCCCACCTGCAGTCACAGCCTGCAGGGATTGTGTGGCTGGACTGTCAGATCACCCCAGCTGTTTCCTGGGACCTTGGGCAGTATCTGAGCTGTGGGACCAGCAGGAGAAATTCGTTTATGGAGCAGCCAGGAAATGTTCTGAAAATTGCTGTTTAAGTGCTGGGTTGGCCGCAGGGAGGCTTCCAGGCGGAGTCGCCTCCCCAGCTTTGCTTTTTAGAGCCATAATGGTGATTGCCTGTGTGGTGCTCACACACACGTGTGGGTTTTAAGCACACCCATTCATTTGGGCAGTCTTTTTCTGGATGGTACTGATGCAGGCAATTTGGGCTGCAGAAATTACTAGATGCCTTAGAATGGAGGAAGGTGATGGCAGGAAGAGAAGAGGTTGGGAGGGGCCACATTGAGTTGCGAGTGACCCCCTGCCTGTTAGAGGCTGACCCGTCATTTGACCCACTTGGGTACACTGACTCCCTGCTCAGTGCCCCCCGTCTGCCCACTGCCTGGAGACTCACTCACTGGCTGTTCCCTGATGTCTGCCTCCTGGCACCCTGGATCTGTCCCTTCTCTCCAGGCAGGCAGGAAGCATTGGAAAGGAAATGGCTATGCCACCACTGCCTCGGAACCCTGGCCAGCATTGGCCTGGAATCCTTGTGAGGTGTGGCAAGATGCTGGCTGCCCCCAGCACTGTCAGGCTACTGTCCCCTGGCACTGCAGAGACATCCCCCGGCAATCTCTTTCTGCCTCTTGTTTCCTGTCTGTGAAATGGGCACAGCCATTCCTGCCCCTGTTCTGCTCCTTTCTTCTATGGGGGTCAGGCCGTTTCAGAAGCAAGGGTGCTGAGCGGGCGGAGCACGTCTCGAGTGCCTGATGCTGGCTGAATGCTTCCCAGACTCAGGGAAGACAGGGGACTTGCCAGGGCCACACGGCCAGTGCCAGGCAGAGCCAGGGAGGGAACCAAGCCTGGCAGAGCCCAGAGCCTCTGTGACTGCCATCTTGCATGGCATCTCTAATAGTGGGGGCTGTGGCCTGTGAGCCTCAGCAGAGGCCAAGGCTGCTGGAAGGCCAACCCTCTGCTTGTGGCTTTCTGAGCATGAATGTGTATCCCCTTTTGGCACCCCCAGGATGTGAGGCTGCCAGGCCTGAGTGGCAGAGGGCAGTCCCGCCCTGGCCAGTCCAGCAGTGGGCCATGGAGGTCGGTGGACTAGGCTTGGCACCTGGTTGAACCTTTTGGTTCACCCATCCTGCTCACAAGCCCAGGAGCCCGCTGTGGGCGTGGTCTTGTGCCAGCCACTGCCATGAGCGGGAGAACTGGCCGAGGAGCAGGAAGGTGCTGCTCTGCTCTGGGGCTTGCAGCTGACCTGGCAGCCAGGCACTGGATGCTGAGGCCTGGCAGAATGGGCTCAGGAGGGGACAGTGGAAAGAGGCAATTTCCAAGTCCAAAATCCTGCTCCAGCCTCAGATTTGGCCTCGCCTGCCAGACTTCAGGGCACCCTGTCACCCCCCCTCCTGCTACAGGGCCTTGGCTCGTGTGCCTCCTTCTGCAGGAAATGGTCTCGAGCCCACTGCCCCTTTCACCTGGTCATGCCTGCTCACTGACAACGGGCACTCAGCCAGGGTGGGCACTGCCCCTGGGAGGTCCTCTCAGACTGCTCTTTGTGACTGTGCCTTGATTTGGGCTTACTTGGGTGCTGTCCAACTCTCTTGCCAGACTGAAGGCTTCACCCCAGCTTGCCCCTGGCCACCTGCTGGATCCCCGAAGGCAGGCAGCTGTCCCTTTGCTGAGAGCCTGGTGTCTGAGCCAATGACCTGGGAGCCTTGTTGGGGGCTGGCTGGTTCTCAGAAAAGCTGCCCCAGGAAGGGAGGGCGTTTGGTGGGCTGAAGGCAAGGGCTCTGGAACCAACTGTGCTGGCTCCATGCCTTGGGCAAGTTGCTGAGCCTCTCTGAGTCTCAGTTTCCTCATCTGTATGGTGGGAATGTTGGCAGCACTGAGCCCATGAGTTTTGTGAGAACTTGGCAAGGGACTGAAGAGCTCTTTGTAGTAGGCCAAGTCGTTGAGGCTTTGCTTTATCCTGCCCCAGCTGGCGGGTGTGGTGCCCCCACCCTCCACCCCGTGTCCAAGATTCTTGCGGCTTTTGTGGTTGGTATGGTTCCCCCAGAGGCCAGAGCCGTGAGATGACCTTGCCCCCCACCCTCATCCCCCAGCGACCCCTGTCCCATGAGCCTTGGATGAATCTTGGATGGGCAGATCCCTGTCCTCATCCTGCCAACAGACTGGCCTTCATCAGGGCCACCAGCTGGTCCCCATGTCCCAGACCAGGTGGATCCCCTGCTCCAAATGCCCAGGAGTGAAGTGGTTCATCCTCAGGTGTGTGAGGCAGCGTGATCTGGCAGGGAAGGAAGGAGCACAGCCCCCAGAGGGTCTCACACGTTAGGGGAGGTGCTCAAGCCTGGCATCAAGGCAGGTGAACAGCGAGGCTGAGAGGGTGTGTCCGGGCAGGTGGCCCTGCTGACCGGCCCGTGCCCCACCTCTGGCCTGGGTCTGGCCCCCCCGGGCCCCTGCCTCATTGTGCTCATCTTCACCTCTCAGCCTTTGACTCTGCTTCATCACTACTGCTTGTTTTTCTTGCATCCTGGTCAAACCCCATTGATTTTTTTGGTTCACTGTTTGTTAGGGCATTGTCCCCCTCTCTCAGGAAAAAGAGCTGGGGACAGGTTGGGGGGTGCTTGGTGGAGGTGGCAGCGATGTCTCTGGCAGGAGAAATGGTCACGAGTTGCAGCTCTAAAGCTAATCTCTTCTCTGAAAGGGGATGAGAGGATGCGGGGGCTTTTAAATAATTTTCATTTATTATTTAAACCTCACCAGGCTCCAGAAGGATTTGAAGCAGATTATAGTGAAAGACACAAATAGTCTGGGATCTTCACAAGACCCAGAATTATGTAATATATGGGGAAAGAGGAAAAATCATTCCAGATAACCTAGGTTTAGGAGCTATTTTAGGCAGCTTGGCTGCCAGAATGCAATATATCAGAAATGGGCTAGCTTTTGACACTGGAAATTTATTATTTGCAAGCTCACAGTTCTGAGGTCATGAAAACGTCCAAATCAAGGCATCTTCAAGACAATACCTTCTTCCTGAAGACAGGCTGCCAGTGAACCTGGACTCCTCTGTCAGATGGCAAGGCACATGGCAGCATCCGCTGGACTCTCCTTTCTCTTCCGGTTTTCATTGCTTCCAGGTTCTGGCTTCAGTGGGTTTCCTCTCTGTTTCTGTGGCTTTCTGTCTCACCTTCAATGTCTTTCTCTCTGTGTTTGTCTGAATTCCATTCTTTTATAAAGGACTCCAGTAAGAGAATTAAGACCCACCCTGAATGAGGTGGGACACATCTTAAGATCCTATTCACCAAAATATCCTACTTTCAATGGGTCCACACCCACAGGAATGAATTAACTTTAAGAACATACTTTTCTGTGGTCCATAAAGCCTCCAAAGCATCACATGAGGCATCCCAATTGAGCTTTAAGCTCCCTGACAGCCAAGGGAAAAAGGATAACATGGTGGGCTTAGGATCATACTTTTTTTGGTATTCCTGTACGCCATGTAGTTTTTCTTTTATGCTTTGTTTTATTTTATTTCAGTTGAGACTTTTACTGAGGTAGGTTTTACATATAAGGAAGTGTACAGGTTTACAGTGTACAGATGGGTGAATTTTTTTTTTTTTTTGGCTTAATCATTGGGAATTTATTGGCTCCCAGTTTCAGAGGCTGGAAGGTGTGCTTCCTCCCAGTGTTGGAAGCACCCTACCTGGCTGACAGTCTTTGGGCTCCTTGACTTTCCCATCACATGTTGATGTCCTCTTCTTTCTCTTGTTTCCCACTGACTTCTGGCTTCCAACTCTTCCTTGTGGCTTTCCCTAGTAAAAGGATCAAGACCCATATCCTGACTCATTTATACAGATGGGTGAGTTTTGACTAACGTAGACCCCACATATCCATCAATCAAATAAAAATGAACGGTTCCATCATCTCAGAACATTCCTTGAATGCCCCTTTACAGTGAAGCACAAGCACCCGGGCCCCTGTGAGGTAACCACTATTCTGATTTCTAGCACCATGGCTTAGTTTTGCCTGTTCTTGAACTTTATATAAGTGAAAACACACATATGTGTTCTTTTGGATCTGGCTTCTTGTGCTCAACATAATGGTTTTGAGATTTTCATCCATGTTATGTGTTGCGATAGTTTGTTCTTTTTATTGCTGAATAGTGTTCCATGTTATGAATAAACCACAAAGCATTTGTCTATTCTCTTACTGATGGATATCTTTCTGCAGTTTTTGTATGCTTTATATTTTTTAAGTGCCAGAACACCAGCTTTATTGTTGATATAGTACTCTTATTTCAGTATTTTATAAAACCTGATATCCAATCAGGTATGCATTGAAGCGTACCCAGAGAGTTATCTGTGCCCCCAAATCCTGGATCCACCAAAGGCACATGCTTGTTGGGAAAGTGGTCTGACCACCCTCTTGTTCTCAGCCCTCTCCGAGGTGTCGCAGGCTTTGAATTCCCAGGTTACCTGTGAGTTTAGGCATCTTATGTTTTTGAGTCATCGGTACTTCCCTCAGGGCCCCTGTCAACTCCAGAATTTCCGGCTGGAAGAGGCTTTAAGGAGAGCGGGAGGCTGGAGAAGAGCTGTAGGGGAACTGACTCAGCTCGGGCTTTGTCCCTGACAGCCCACCAGGACACCCCACCAGTCACACCTCCTGGCTGTCCTGCTTCAACTCTGGGAGCATTGAGCCCAGTGGATTGGGGGGTTGCCACCCACTCAAGAAGCCTGGGGGGTGGGGACTAGCTGGCACCCCTGTGCTGTTTTTTTATAAATCTTCATTTTTTTTTTTTTTTGGCATAATGAGGGTTAGACACTTGCAGCCAAAGACTCACACATCTGCTCAAATACCACCTCCTCAGAGGCCACCCGCAAGCACCCTGAATAAAAAAGCCTCTCCGTATCACTCTGTTCCCGTGACTGCTATATTCTCCTTCATGGTGCTCATCACCATGAATATTGATGTGTTCACGTTTATGCTCCGACATGGACTCTGCGCCTGGAATATAGTAGCTGCCCAGTCAGAAGTGCCGAGTGAGTGGACGTACATTGTAATATGCACAGGGTAGTCACCATAACCAGCACAGGCTGAGGGAATGCCCTGCCCACCAGCCAGCACCGGGGCTGTGGAAGACAAAACTCCCAGGAAAGATGTTGCCCCCAAGCCCCAGATGAGATTTTGCTCCTCCTACGGGAGGAGGGGAGGGCGCGGGGCTCTGTGGCATGCCCTCCTGCACGTGGGGCCCAGGGAGGTACAGCCTGGGGCCCAGCGTGGGCTGGCTGTGTGGGCCTGCAGCTTGGTTTCTGGGGAGGCTTCTGGTGGTGCTTACGTTTGACATCAGAGCAGACTGAGGGGTGCAGATGGGCTGACGTTCACACCAGCTGGAATCCTTCATCTTGTCTATCCCGGCCTGTACTTGCAGGCACACCTGGGCGGGGGCTTGTGCCTGGATCTCCTGGGGTGAGTGGAGCCCCTTTCAGTGGGCTGGAGCAGGCTCAAGTGGGAGGCCCAGCCCACCCGGCCCCACTCTAGGACCACAGAAGGGAGAAAAAGCAGCACGTTACCCAGAGGCTGCCTTGGTTCTGCCTTTTCTCCATCCGCTTCTTCCTAAACCCTCACCCCACTTTCCCTGGGGTCCCTCCTGCCACCGCAATGGCCCCCTGGCCCCAGCTGAGTGGCTGGGCAGCCCTGTCTTGCCCCTCGTGGCATCTGTGGGTGTGGTCACTGGCACTCTGGCAGAAGCAGGCCAGCGTGGGCAGCAGATGGCCTGTGGGGTCTTCCCCGCTCCGACTGCCTTGCTCTGCTGGGGCTGGTTGCCATGGGCAGATGGCCCGGCTGGGGAGGCCTCTTGACCACACCCTTGTCCCTCCCTGCCCAGGCCGCCAGACAGCTGGGCGGCCACCAGCAGCTGGGCTTCCTCTCTGGGGACAGGGTGTTTCCCCCTTGCACCCCTCCTCCAGGATTCTCCCGGCAGGACCAAGGCCCCCTCCCCTGCCTGCTTTCCCACAGGCAGGTCTGACCGATGCAGGGTCCCGGCGCCAGCAGGGAGGGCCCAGCCCTTTCCTCACACATGGGGGGAAACTGCAGTGGTAGGGGCACTGGTCCAAGCCAACCTACCTGCCAGCTCCCAGGGAGGCCCCTGCCCCAGAGGGTAGTTCTCAAAGGGTGGTGGGAGGGAGATGGAAGAGGGGGGCACATAAGGGAGAGGGACTCCAGGCCACTGTGGGCATCACAGGGGTGGGGCCAGGAACCTCTGGGAAGTGCTCCTGCTCCCCCCACCCCCACAGCTTTGGGCTGGCTGCAAGCAAGAGCGCCTCTGTGAAGTGGGCATCTCCCTGCAGGTGCCTCTGCTGTTTTTAATTTTCAAATTAGGAAAGCAATTAAAATAATTAGGAGAGTTGTACCACTCCTTCCAGGTCCTGTTCCAATGAGAATGCCTTGGTTGGGGGTGCTGTGGGCGGGGAGGGGGTTGCGGAGCACTGGATTTGCTGGGACCCAGGCCTGGATCTGGAGTGAAGCCTGTCTGGGGTCTGCCTGCACCTAGCACCACCCACCCCCAGCTCTGCCCCCCACCTGGCAGCCCTGCCCCAGCACCCAGGTCTCAAATTTAGTCTTTTGAGCCTGGCTGAAGGGATGCTGGAAGGAGGACAGCTGTGTCAGGGCAAGGCATCTGTGCCTAGGAGGGCTGGCTGAGGACTGGAGCCCCTGCCTTGGGAGGGAGGAGGTGGCCAAGCGAGGGTGTGGGCCTGCCCACCGTCCCCCAGCCCATCACTGTGATGAACAAGTGAATTTCTCCCATGGGCCACTCCAGCCTTGGAGAGCAGGGGAGGGCTGGCAGCTCTCACACCCTCCCCTAGAGCACCCATGCTCCTGCTATGCGCGGGTTCACATGGAAATTTTCCTTTGGGGACACTCCTGGGCAGCTGGGTGGTTGGGCAACCGCATGAACTGTGCCACTTCCCAGCAGTGTGACCTGGGCAAGGTGTTGCCACCTCTGAGCCTCTGGGTAGTGGCATTTCCATCTCGGTCCCCAGGGCTGTGGTGAGGACCAACTAATGTCAGGCATGTGAAGGGTCCGGTCTGGGGGTGGCTGCCATTCTTGATGCAGGTGGGCCCACTTCTTCCCCTTGCCAGCCTGCCCCATCCCTGAGGGTCCCGGTGCACCCTCACCCTGTTCTCTTACCCAGGAGGGCCTGGTTCCTGCTTGCAGCCTGATTTTGAGCTTGCCATGGTGAGTGGCTGGCTGGGGGGGAAGGCGTGGACTCCCCGTGGCCCTCCTGCTGCAGTCCGTCATTTCTTCCTGTCCCTGGGGCTGGCAATGCTTACCTCCGGCCTCAGGAAATCCTCTCCTGCTGCTGTTCCCAGAGCTGGCCAATAACTGACCCATCCAGCCCACCCTGTCTGCAGCCAGGGCTGCGGGAGAGCAAAGGGGCTGTGTGCAGTCACGTTGTACAGGCCATTTTTTTAAATTAAAATTTTATTATTGAAAATTTCAAGCATGTATAAAAGTTAGACTAGTATAGTGACCCCACGTGTACCCATTGCTCACTTTTAGCCATCATCAACACTCTGCCATTCTTGTGTCAGCTTTCCAGCCCTCTCCCTAATGTGCAAGCCATTTTTAGTCTGCTCTTCTCACACAACATTGTCATCAGCATTTTCCTGCATTTTTCCACTGAGAGGCTGTGATTTGCCCTACCCTAGAGTTGGACATTCAGGGTATGCCTTTGCGTGTGTGTGTGTGTGTGTGTGTGTGTGTGTGTGTGTTTTCTGTTATAAATGCTGCAGCAGACATTTGGTGCAAGAACCGCCCTTTGGTGCTGTGGTTCCATCCTGCAGGATAAGACCATCCTGCAGGATAAGACCCAACAAAGCCCAGAGAGGGGGAACCATGCCCCAAGCTTCTCTCCGCACTCAGGGTCCCATATCAGTGGCAGCCTCCCCACCCCCACCCCAGTGGACACTAAAGAACAAATGAGAGCTATTGTGCCTGGCTGCTGGGCCCACCATGTTCCCTGCACAAACAGCCATTGCAGGTCCTGAGGGGATGGTGACATCCTCTGTCAGCCTGTGAGCTCACCCTCGGCCTGGCAGGAGGTGCCAGGCGATTCCTCCGGTGAGTTGACGACATGCTGGGGGAGTGAGCACTGGTGCCCCCTCCCTGAGCCCAGCAACACCCTCTCCCAGCTCCTTCTCGGCTCCTCCTCTGCTGTTGGCCAACACCCCAGCATGGGCATCGTTCCCTGGCGGCATTGTTCCCTGCCTGCCAGCCGGGCTGGGAGGGGTGTGAGAACAGGCTGAATTGACCATCCCCTTTCCTGAAACTGGGGTCGCCTCAGATTTCCTCACCCATGCCAGCCCTCCCCATCCTCCGAGGCCCCACCCAGTCAGCAAATCCTTACTGGACCTCTTTCCATGGGGGGCTGAACTGGGCCCCCACTTCTGAGCCCAGCTTTGGGACAAGGGGTGCTTGGTTCTCAGCTGTCTGTCTTTTGGGGTCTCTGAGTGCGACAAGCCATCAGAGCCTGGAGAACCCCTGTCTGCTGATGCCTTTCTCTCCTTTGTCCCGAATGTGAGTTGCCAGGGTGCAGAGTCTGGCAGCCCCACCGTCCCTTCCCTTGCCGCCACCTCTGTCTCTCTCTGGGCGGTTTGTGGGGGCAGTAAACTGGATCTGAGCTTCTGCATCTGCAAAGTGGGGCTGACTGTGGAGGCTGCCTTGCAGGATTGCCATGGGCGCGAGGTGAGTGTGGAGACGGAGGTTTCTGGCTTGGGTCCGGGGGCCAGGGGCTTGCATCTCCATCAATGGTCCTTGGCAGTCAGAGGCTGAGGAGGCTGCCCTGGGGGTGCAGTGAGGTTCTGCTCCCCTGACACCCCAAGCACAGCCTGCCCAGTGGGTGCTCCTCCTCTCCACTGGACTGGGAGGGGGCATTTTACCCCCAAATTCACCCCCCAGCCCCCACCCACACAGTGGGGTGCAGACCCTGGGGCCTTGTTTCCAAAGCGGAAATGCCATTCTGGGAGGCATGGGCTGGGGAGGGGGGTGGTTTAAGTGGGAAAGGAGCACATTTTTGAAATGCCTGTGCCTGAGCCTGGTGCCCCTCCCCCACTGCCCGCGCACGTCAGCAGCCCCGACCCCTGCGCTGTTTGAATCCAGCTCCAGCAATGAGAAGGGTCTCCGGTTCTCCTCGGTCCCAGCCAGCCTGCTCCTCTCTGCCCGCCTTCCCCCGGCTGTGACAGAGGAGGCGCAGCCCCCGCAGGCTTGGCCTTGCGTGTCCCGCCCATCGGTGCTGAGACCTCCTGCCTGGAGCCTGCCAGCAGGCACTGCCTGGCTGTGAGTCCTGGGCCGGTGCTGACCGCCCCCGCCCCACCCCCACCCTCAGGAGTCAGTGGCCGGACGGGGCCAGGCCCAGTTTCCTTTCTGACCTTGGGACAGCTTTTGGGAAACAAGCAGAAGGGGTTTGTCTCTTCTTCCTTGGGGAAGTGGGCTGTTTGGGAATGATGGGGCAGACCACCTCGGGGATGCATAGGGTGTCCCTTTCCTCCCTTCTTGAGGACCCTAGGTTACACTGTGTCCAAATCCCACCGCTTCTCCCCACATGCCATGACTTTGTCCAGCGGTTTCCCAGGGAGTTGTGTGGAAATGCAGGTGTCCTGTTTTCCTGCTGGGGTGGGACCCAGGAATCTTTTTGAACAAGCTCTCTCCATGGGGCCTGTGATCAGACGGGGGCTGCCTTGGTTCAGTTCCCTCCGTTTGCCAATGAGAAAGGAGCCCAGCGAGGGAGAGGCCTGTCTGGGTGGCTCATTGGTCTGAGGCTATCCACTCGCTGATCCTGGGGCCTCGGTTGAACCATATGCAGGGGGAGCCTGGCCTTATGTATTTTATAGGCTGCTACTGAGGGTTCCTGCTGGCTGAAGCCAGATCTACCCCACTGCTTCCCTGGCACCGTGAGCTGCCTGATGGCACCCGCATGCTCTGTGGCTGTCTGAGGATCCCAGAGAGAAGACATCTGGAATACAACTGTGCACTTCTGAAGCAGGTTCCGCTGTGCATCCCCAGGCTGTGCTCAGGGACCCTGGTGCCTTAGTTCTGCTGGGCATGGCTGACAGCCTCTGACCTGCAGCCTAACTGGTGCTGACTCCGGAGAGCTGAGCTGGTGCTCTCTCCACAAGATTTTCCTGCGGTGGTTCTTCCTCTGTCTCCCGCTATCCCTGCCCCACCCCCTCACGTTGCTGAAATCAATGAGTAGGAGCAGGACTCTGAGGTTGTTGAGCCTCCAGCAGAGAGAGGCCTTAGGCCTGGACAAGGGCTGATTGGGAGATTGGAGGGGACAGTGGGCAGATCTCCCTAGGAGTACATTTCAGGAAGCTGGAGGATAGGCGATGGTGAGCCCCTTGCCCCTGGGTGGGCCTGAGGAGGACAGGATGGGCCCTGGCCCTGCTCGCTGGCACTGCTGGACAACAGCTGGAGACCCCTGAGGTCAGTGGGCTTCAGGGGAGTGCTGCATGTAAAAGCTGGAGGCCCAAGCTCGCTCTTACACGAAGTTGCCACGGTCATTATTATTATTCTGCAGTCGAGGACACACCCCCTCCCCTTTCTCTCTGAGATCTGTAGTGTGACTGCTCCGGGGTTTGTGAGCTGGAAGGCCTGTGCCTTGGGGGCTGCAGCGCGCCCAGTGACCTGGGGAAGGAGTGCAATCCGGACAGTCTTCCTGGAAGAGGAGGCGTTTACGTAGGCCTTGGGCGAAGAGCACATTCTCGCCGGCGGTGGAGCATCGGGACGTGGATTTGGGCACAAAGGGATGCTACCCTGTGCACTAGGCGAGGAGCTCGCGTCCCTCAGGGGCTTTGCGCCTGAGGGCTGAAAGGGTCCCACCGGGCCGGCGGATATCGCCGCGCTCCTGCTCCCTCCCGCCCGCGGCCCCCCTTGGCGCGCGGCTCATTTGCATGGAGGAGCAGCAGCGGCCAATGGGCGCGCGCGGCCGGGCATGTCGGGAGCCGGGCTGGGCCCGCCGGGCTGTGGGGCGGGGGCGGCGGCGGCGGCGGCGGCGAGCGGGCGGGGCGAGGTGCGATCGGCTCTGTGCGGTGGAGGCGGCGGCAGTGGCGGGCGTGGTGGCTGAGGCCGCCAGACCGGGACCGGGGCGGCGGCGGCGCGCTGGGAGCCCCGAGAGCACGCGGCCGGGCATATCAGTGTGCGCCCCCGCGGAGAGCCGGGGCCTCAGCCCGGCCGGACACCATGAACTACCTGGTGAGTGCCCCCCGGCGCGGCCCGGGGGTCGGCGCTGGGCGGCCGGGGGGCGGGGTTCGCGCTCCCAGGCGATCGGCCGGGGTCCGCGTTCAGCTTCGAGGTGAGCGTCCCCGGCGGGCCCGGGCGGGAAAGAGTTAAGCGAGTGGCATTTCCTGCCGGGCCTGCGGGTCCTGGGAACCGCCGGCTGCCGGATGCTCCGCGGGGGCGCGCCGGGGCCGGGGTCCGAGGTCCTGGGACCTCCTCCTGCCCTGGTGAGGGCGCCTGGAAGCAAAAGCCCGGGAGGATCCCAGAGCCGGCGCGCCTCGGGGACGGTTGGGAAGGCCGGGAGCAGGGGCCGCAGGCCGGCAGCAAAGTTCCTGGATCCGGGAAAGTTCCTGGCGGGAGGCCCGCTCCTCCTGCCGGCCGCCGCCTGCCGGGTGACCTTGGGCCTGCGCGCCCTGCCTCCGAGCTTCGGTTTCCTCGGCTACGAGGAGCTGTCGAAGGTCCCTTGAGGTCGTGACTGTGAACTTCCAGCAGACGGAGGTGGTGGTCCGGCCGTCGGCCCACCTGTCTGTTTTTTGGGGTGGGGTCTTTCCCCATCCTCGGGCTAAGGGTTGGGGGCCTGGCGAGCAAGTGCGTGGCGTCTGCGACCCGAGCGCCATTCTGGGGCTGGTTAATGATTCATCCCGGCCCGCCGGCTCTCCTCGGCCTTTACCTGTCCTGGTTGCAAAACCGATGGTAGGAGCTGCATCCTGGAGGCAGTTCAGGGCCTCACCGGGGCCGCGGCGCTCGGCGCCCACGGAGTAGATGAGACCCGGCCGGGGTTTGGCTTCTGCAGCTTAGACGTAGGAGTTTGGGGGTCCACTGTTGGGGGATTCCCTACACCGACGGCCCGCAGAGCTGGAGCATCTCAGCCTCCGCGGGTCGAGCGCAGTGAGTTGCGTTAGCGGCAGGACTGCTGCTCCAGGCTTTGCAGCCCCGGGGTCCCAGTCCCTAACAACCTAGCCTGTCTTTACTAAACTTCGCGAGGCTGCTGCCCAGAGCCACCGAAGGAGCCCGGGAAGCCGAGATTTGCTGAGGTTGGGGGTGGCCGGGGACCATGGGCATGGTGGTGCTTGGGGTTCCGAATCCCAGACTGGGGGCCTCGGCTCCCTTTCCAGTTCACGCTGCCTCATATCGGTCTGGAGAACATGTGGTCCCCCATGCCCGCCTCACCCCTACCGTGAGGAAGAGTCTGGGTTAGGATGCAGTCCGGGGGTTGCTGTGGCTTTGACTACTTTCTCAGAGCGATGGTTCCTTCCCTGGTGATTGCAGTGGGCAGGGAGATGCTTTCCGTAACCCAGAGGTGCTTGGGAGGTCTCAGGACGGTGAGTTCCTGAGCCTGGGGCAAGGCTGG
>PVKY010007838.1:0-14570 GCA_004027775.1 Bradypus variegatus
ACTGAGTCCCCTGGTGTAGTAGCAATAAGGAAAAATGAAATTACTTTCCTGTGCACACGGGCCAACCTGATAGGTGTGTGATGCACTTAGCAACCATGTGGTGGGCATGTGTGACTACTCTGGGTTTTTTAGTTTTAAACTTTTTATGCCTCTCAAGTCCAGCATGGATGGGGAGATGCCCCTGGAGCCCCACCGCTGTGTACTTGTTTGCATCTGTTTCCCTTTGAGACTTGTGTTTATGTTCTGCTTTGAGCTGTACCTTGTCCAGTCCATTGTGAAATTACCCCAGCAGCTGTAATGTACAGTTCCTTCTGAAGCAAGCAAGAGCAGCAGCACAATTCCAATTCTGTGTTTTATAAAGACAACAGTGGCTTCTATTTCTAAAGTGCGGTCTCTCTCTCTTTTTTCCCCCCCATCAGCAAAGCATAGCTGTTGGGATTATTTTTATCTCTGATAGATTTTAGGTCAAATAATAGATTGTTATAAGAGCAGAACCATCAACGTTTAAAGGAGGAAAATGGATAAAACAAATTTCAGAATGTTGAAACTGCAGACATTTACTGGTTTGTATGCAAACTTAACAGGCCCTCCAGTTCTTCTTCATTCAATGAACATGCAAAGCACTGTGTCCAGCAGTATTGTGGGGAGGGAGTGAGTACAATTGAAAAACGAGGAAAACAGTATCTGTCTCCTTAAGGAGCTTAAAGTCTGGTTGGGGATAGGAGTAGCTAAATGGTTTCCTGGTATAAGAGAGAGATGATGAGGGACTGGAACAAGGCAGTAGCAATGAAGATGAGAGAGGAAAGGGCAGATTTCAGAGACACTTGGGATAGAATTAACAGGACTTAATGGCTGATAGGAGGGAAAGAGAGGAGTAGAGACCAAGACCCTAGTTTCTACTTGAACAAATGAGCATTGGGATATTCCTTCAGCCAAGATGAGAGGGACAATATAGAAGAAAGGTGGTGAAATTTGGGAAGGAAGACAATTAACCTTGTGTAGACTGAGTTTTGAGGTTCCTGTGGGGCAGTGACATTAAGGTTTCCAGTAAACACTTAGGTTTGGTGCTCAGGCAAAACGACGAAACTGGAATTACAGATCTGAAAGTCTTACTCCTATTGATGGTAGTTAAAACCATAGGAATGAACAAGATTTCTTGGCTTAGAAAAAAGAGTAGAACAAAAGAAGCATAGTGTACAACTAGGAAACACTAACATTTAAGGCATGGGGAGAGGAAACGGAACCTAAGGTGACAGTCAGATAACTAGTAGTTGCCTTGTATTTTTGTTGACTGATTCACTGTGGGAGAAAAATCAAGAGAGTTGAATAGGGTCCAAAAAAAGAGTGATTAACATGAACTGCTAAAGAGGGGGAGGTATTTTTTTTTCAGTTGACCATCCTACTTCTCTGGGCTTATATAACTACATGACTTAGATCCTTCTCCAGTATTTCTTGAAAATGAGCACTGGAAAAAACCTAACTTAAATAAGGCTAAGACTAGGACTTCCAAGTTTTTTTTTGCCACAACACCATCACCCCTAGCTTCCTCCTTTCCTCAGAAGGTACCTGAGAAAGAGTAAAGTAAACAAAACATAATTTTGTTCCTAACCAGCATCATGGATGATGTTCCAGTGGACTCTGTAGCACTTAGCAGTTTGCTTTTTTTCCCCCATGACCTTCTTTCCTAGAGCCTGTGAACTAGAAGCAGAAACTACATTCTATTCATTTTTGTCATCTCAGGGCCATAGCACATAAAGGAGTCAATATTTGTGAATGTAATTGGAATGAGCTAGAAATCTGTGGTTCATGAAATTGGGGGGGGGGGTGTCAAGAAGTGCTATTGAGTGCACAGCATGGACTCACTCAGCATTCCTGAATCTTCAGGTAAGTAGAAACTTAACCAGATTGCCATCATCTTTTCCGTTACATGGTTTTGTACCTTACGCTGGTGGTATAATTGTCAAGCACTGTCAAGGATGTAAACTCTGACATTCCTCCTTGTCACTGCTAGAGCATTGTCATTTCTGTGTACTAGGCGAAGATGCTCAGAGTAGGATTCTGGCAGAGGGCCCAGAGAGAAAGCTTCAGTGGCAGCCAGTGTGTGTATAAGTGTGCCTATCAAATCTGGAGGCCAAGTGTTGTGACTTTTCAAATTGCAGACCTAACCTGTGGCTACCACCTGCCAGATCCCCTTGGGAGAAGCTTTCTAAAGGCCAGACAGACTGATGTTGCTTTTCAGCAGCCAGCGCTAGAGAGGTTGGCTGAACTTGAAGAGCAAACTGGAACATGGAGCAGATTTTTCCCAATTGAAATATGACTTAAAGTTATAATCTGTGTGAAGCAAAGTATATTATTTAGCAGAGGGAGTGGGAGAATGACCATTCTGGAGAAATTATGCTATTAATCTGTTTTAGAAAGGGGTTTGGCCAATGGTTGCTACTCAGGAAAAACAAAATAAAAGGTGGTGGGATGCCAGGTCCTACATTTGTCTGGGCCTAGAATCCAGTTCAGGTTTGTCCTCAAATTCCTGGATGTCCTTATCAGCTTTGGTTGAGCAGTCTTCCCTCTGCCTTGTCAACTGGCAAAGTATACAATAGCACATTCTTATCTAGCAGCTGCCTTGGGACAGAGTAAGGCTGGGTATATATTGGTTCTCTCTTGACTTAGACCCCAGTATCTCATGGCAGTTAGGGTTTGGTGGCTGTAGGAAAGGGTATAAGAAAGCTAGTTTTAAAGTTCTGAATTGGGACCACCCAGGTTGCTGTCTGTGCTGCTGGTATGGAAAGTGGCATTGAATTGGACATTTTGCTCTCCCATTCGATTTCTAGCTTTTCAGACATTTGTTTCTCTGGTTACAGATTGAGGAAATATGGTAGGCTTACAGGTTGCACAGAACATGACAGAAGCAGTCTTTCTGAAGCAGCTGTCTTAAGAAGCAGTAGCAGGAAAAGTGGACTTGTGGGGGTGTGAGGTTGCAATTAGCAGTTCACCACTCTTGTGCCACAACTACCTTCCCTAGGATATCGGTATCAAGGTCTTTAGGTCACTGTGGCTTACCCTGCAGGAACACATTTCAGGACTGTAGTAGCTTCATCATCATCCTCTCGGCAGTTTTTTGGGGACAAAAAATATTGAGCAACCTTTCTACAGTGTCCTTGGTCCCTCTCCCCCACCTTCTGAAGGCAAGGAACCTTTCTCTTGAAAGACACAGTTGGGGCTCACAGCCATGTTTTTGGAAAAGGAATATGACCTGTTAATCGAAGTGAACTGCAAAAGTACTTGACTAGGTGTTTTGTTACAGTATCTGTTATCTTATTTAAATGCATCTTCACAGCAATCATATGTAGTAATTTACCAGTTTCCTTGCCTTCAATTGAATATAACAAAATCCCAATTCAACTGATTTAAATAAGGAAACAAGAAATACTGATTTAATATGGGTAGAAGTTTAGTTAGTTCACTGGCTGAATGATAACATCAAGGAATCAGGTTCTTTTTCCTCTGCCATCCTCTGTTCTGGTGTACACTCATGCTAGTTTATCTCATGGTTCCAAAGTGGCTGTCATAATTCCAGAAAAGAAATGCTGACAGAACAATGCTTACCAGCAGAACTAATTTTCCTAGGGTCTCATTTAAAAGCAAGCAAACCCTTCCCAGAAAGCTCCAGTAGATCTGGCCTCATATCTTATTTGCTAGAAATGGGTCATCTATCCACTCTTATTCTGTCATTGGCAAAGCAAGTAAGAGTGGCTCAGTCTAATCAGGGCATTAACGAGTCATTAATGTCTCAAGTCTTTCAGTGGACTTGAAAGACTAGTCATGGCTACTAGCAAGAAAGGAGGAGATAGGGCTATTGGGTTAGGTAGGCATCCAGCAGCGTCTGCTTTTTGTATGTACTCTGATTTTTACACAGGAAGGTGAGGCTCCAAGAGGGTGACTTTCCCAGGATTTCAGCAGGCCTTCAACCTCAGCTCTCTCTGTCTCTAAAAGCCCTATGTCCTATATTGTCTCATGCTGCAATAGGGGAAGTGTATAAAGTAGCTTGCTTTCTGCTTTATAGAAATTGCTGGCCCATGAGAAGAGATTTGAACTCAGGTGCCAAATTGATTTTAACCTTAGCCCATTGAATCGTAGAGGACTCTATCCAGCTATTCTTGTTCAGTGAATGATGCCTTATCTAATACAGGAAGACTAGGAACAATAGTGGCAGCAAGGCAGGCAGCAGGCGCTGTGAGTCCGTGAGCCTCACTTGCTGGGGTTGCAGCCTTACTAGCAGTTGAAGGAGGCAGTTGGCTACCTGACATTCCTGAGTGCACTGGCTTTTTATGCCTTTCCCTAATGACCAGTGATGTTGATTGTCTTTTCATGTGCTTATTTGCTGTCCAGATATCTTCTTTGATAAAGAGTTTGTTCACCCTTTTGCCTGTTTTTAATTTAGTTTGTCTTACTATTGAGTTGTGAATTCTTTATGAATTATAGATATAAGTCTTTTGTTGGATATGTTTTGCAAATATTTTCTCCCAGTTTGTGGCTTGCTTTTTCATTTTCATCTCGAAGAGGAAGTTTTACATTTTGATGTCCAGTTTATTAATTTGAAGTCCAGTTTATTGCCTTTTTTTTCTTTTCTAGTTCATGCTGTTTGTGTCATCCTTTAAGAAATTTTGCATTGGGTATCTGGAGGTTGCTGAAGCAGCTCAACTTTCAGAGGGCAGTTTTCCCTGTCCTGAGATTTCTGTACTATTTCTGTAGTTGTTCCTTCTAAGAGTAGTTAGTACTAGCCTGCTTCCTAAGCCTCATTCTTGAAGCCTACCATTCATTTATCCACCCAGGATTATTTATTGAATGCCAGGCACTGGCCCTGTTCTAGCACTAGGGCTTTGGCAGTGAACAAGATACACAAATATCCTGCTCTATGCCCTTGGCAGACTCAGCTGGGAATGAGGTTATCCAAAAAATCGAGGTGTGGGGAGTTGGTAGACAGCCTTTGGCAGAATCATCATAACCTCTTTCCTTCCCACTTCCTGATACTAAATTCATGGGCCTTTCACCACCTCTAAAGAGCTGGTGTCTCTGAATAGTCAAAGCAAATGGGAAGGCATCATAAACATTTATTAAATTGGACTGAATTAAAGGGTCCAAATCCTGTTAAATCAGTTATCAAAAAAGAAGACAGTGGCTCATCACCATGTCTATTCTGGGAGAAGTTGAAAAAGCCTGGTATCATTTTGGGAACCAGATCCAGAATTGGGATTGAGGGTGTGACAAACCCTCACACAAGAATTGGCATTTATCCTGTCAGATGCTACCACCACAACTTGGATTGTGTACATCAAGGATTGAAAAGAACTTTCAAGATACAATATTTCATCTGGTGACAGGTTTAAATTGATATTTTAAAATTGGGGTAGGGCATTATAAGTCACAGGGCAGGAGTGGGAAGGAAGAAGAAAGTGAGGTAGAATTGGCATCAAAATGTGGTTTTGAATCCCCTCCATTTATTAAGGATCTACTGTATGGTAGATGCATCTAATAAGTGCATAAAAACGGTAACAAAATGCAACTGCAAGGTACATAATCTCTCCATTTTTTAGATGAGGAAACTGAAGCCCAAAGAGATCAAGTAACAGATCCGAAGTCCCACAAAGATACTGAAAATAGGATATTTTTCTCCTTTTCTTCTTTCCGTAAGCTTTTTTTTTTTTAAAGAATGTATTTTGATTAAAAAAAAACAAAAAACAAAAAACTTGAGCTTAGGGAGATAGGGAAAAATCATGAGTCATTTCTCAGCCAGAATAAAATAATATGTTTTAGGCAAAAATACTGGCCTACTTTTTGCCAGACAATTTGATGGCCCTGCCTCCGTTATGAAGCTTACCTTTTAGAGGGGAGGGTCAACACAATAAACTAGTAAGCAATTGGAATGAGAATAGGGTTAGTTAAGGAGATATTGTAGAATAACAGGGGCGACCCCCACCCTGCTCCCCTGTGGGGGTCCGGGAACGGCCTCTCAGACGTCTTAAATGGAGATTTGAGAGGCCAAGGGCCCAGGCTGCGGCGGAAGGGGGTTGTTGAAGAAAGGGGGCCAAAGGAACCCAAAGCAGAGAGCCTCCCGCGTCGGAAAAGGGAAGCGCTTGGCGGTTAAGGGAACTAAAGCAGACCAATGCAGGTGTAGCATAAAGATTTGGAAAAGCCTTACCTGGGGAGAAAGGCAAGGGCCCTGTAACGCAGTGCGTTTTGGCCCTGGGAAGCATTTTGGATTTTTTCACTGTGACCAGAGTTCTAAACATGGAAATTACTCCATCTGATGTTTGCGCAATGTTCCGTTTCTTAATAAGCGTTCCCCAAACTACAGTACACTCCCTCCAAATCCTGACAGCAACCCTGCGCACTTGGAGAGATCAGTTGTGGTCGCTTGACTGTCTGCTGAGGAGACGTGTGGCGGATGGGGCTCGGGAAGGAGGGTGGCCCAGCCTAAAAGCGCTCGCCCGGAAAGCGCTCAGCTGCAAATCCGGGTCCTTTCTCAGACCGACTTCTCTTCAGCAGGCTGCCCCGCAGGTAAACGCCGCCACCCGCGATGTCGCCACAGGCAAGCGCCGCCTCTCACCAGGGTCACACAAGGAGTCCAGCCCCTTGGGGTTGTCCCCGGCCAGCACGGCCCAGCGAGGTGGGCTGAAGTGCTGGTCCCGCCCCGCTCGCCGGCTCTCAGGCAAGCCCCGCCGCGCTGCTCCCCCCTGACTCGGCGCCCGCTCCCCGACGTCTCCCCGGCGTCCTCCGCGCCGGCCGCGCCCGCACCGACGTCGCTCCAGCACAGCTGGGCGAAAGGCGAGGCTTAAACGTCGGACGAGCCAGGCAGCGGAACTGACGCAGGCGGGCTTCCGGGGACGGCCCCCGGGGGAAGTCGGCGGCGCGGCAGTCGTGGAGGAGCAGTGGGAGCGTAAGCCGCCGCGGGCGACGCGAGTTCCGGACGGGGCTCCCCTGTCTTTGCCCCACGCTTCTCTTTTCTCTCACCTAGTCCCGTGCTGTCTCCCGACGGCGGCCCTTCCTGACGAGAGCTTTTGGAATACGGTTGCTGAGTAGCCGTCGGCGCCCCCGCCCCAAGGCCGGTTGAGGGTGCCTGTCGCCCCCTGCGCCTCCTCCTTGCCCTTAGTGGCGGGCGCCGTTCTTGCTCGGAGCACTCCCCCCAGCTCCATGAATGGAAATCGGCTCCGCAGGTGAGTCAGAGCTGCTGGGCCGGGTAGCTGGGGTGTCACCCAGCTGTTGTCCCCAGAGCCGAGCATCGTCGCTTCCTCCATCCCTGCCCAGGTGCGCGAGGTGGCCACCGCCCGGGCTTCCCCCTCGCCGCTTCCGCCCGGCTCCTCCTCAGACCTCCTCGCAGCCCTGCCGCAGTTCTCCGGGGGCCATTGAGTTGGCAAAACTGCCGGGAGGGGAAACTGCTTTAAAAATGTAAGCCTTGGATTATCTAGGCGATATGACTTTTTATTTCCTAGTCTACTTTTTTCTCTAGAGTCTAGAAGGGTTTGTCATCGATTTTATTATTCCAGTTGAAGATGTCACGCTGTGCATGTCCTTTAACGGGCGTGTGTTTCATAGAGACTCTGGGCTGTGGGCGGCGAGCCACCTCCCTTACCTACCTTTTAAGGTAGTTGTGAAGATACATTGAGATAACGGATGAAGAATAAGTTTGAAGTAGGTATTAGGTGCAGGGTAACATGCAAGATGGCACGTCTTCCATCCCCGAGTTATCTTCTAATGTTTGTGGCAGCGTAGAATATAGTCCCTGAGGAGCTTGGAAATGTCACACCAGCCTGGATCACTGCTTATGTGAGGAAGATAATCTTAAAATTACTGACAGTATATGTGTGTGTGTGTGTGTGTGTATACACATTATATACAAATATATATATTTTTTCCCATTCTCTTTTCCCTAGTGAAGTACTGTCATATTCCTGGAAATTTGGAATTTAAGGAAAACTGCTTTCTCTCTAGGGGAAAAAAATGCAATCTTGAGAAAATTTGCAGTATGTTCAGTACTTATCTTAGAAAAGGAAAACACTCTTTATGGTTCTAAAGTAATCAACTGGTGGACATAAAATAGGTGTTGCATAACGGTTTGCTTACTACATGATTATGCTTGGTATGCTAAATTTGAAAGTATGCTTTATCCAGAAGATCACAAATTTATAAATTAATTTTCAAAATATTGGAGGGATGGCTTGTTATTAACGGTATTACAAATCCTCGAATTTCACACAGCGTTTTGCCTGTTTGTGAGATGCCTTATATATGATATAAGAAAAACTTATATAGAAGAAACCAGGGACATAAATGGTAATAAAGAGCTTTGTTGATTAAGTTAAGGAGGATAATTGTCAAGTCTATGTAATAAGCACTTAGAAATTGTGGAAGTGGAATGGGAATGGTATTACAATTTTTGTTACATGGAATTTTCTCTAATCAATTTTTACCATTTCTATTTTGCCTGCTTCATTTTTACCTTCTCCATATCTTCTTAAAAATTGAAAGCTTGTCTACATTATGAAGCATTTCTAGACCGTTTCATAGATTTATTATTGATTTATGTGTATCAGAAATTGTGTTCTGTTTTTGTTTTTAAATTTTCTGATATACTTAATGTACAAGAAATGTAATGAGTTGGGGCTATAGGTGATTTTTCCATAATTTTGCTGTTGTGAAGCCTGGAAAACAGAACATGAAAGTTAAACCCTTTATTAATCATCCTAAAACTTTAAAAATATTTCAAAATTTTTTTCCTTACATTATTTTCTGGGGTTTTCCCCTCTTCAGGTTTTTCGTGTGAAATTATGCTCAAATATAATTTGAATATTTATATAGTGTATATATAATTTGAGTCTTAGAAAGTGCTTATGAATTCAAACCACCTTGCCAACTAGTACAACCAGTACAGCTAGCCAAGCACAACTTGTTAATTGCTCCTGTGAATTCTTGAGCTACAGGTAAGTTTTACCTCATTTTTGTGTATGTGCCATTTAACTGTCTTCACATCTGGGGAGCCATAGTTAGATTTATCAACCATATGCCTGGACATCTTGAACCGGAAGGTGTATTCTTCAGTGCAGTTTATACATGATTTGGCTGTAATTTAATAACCAGCTCAAGATTGTCGTCAACGAAAACAAAATTTCATTCTTCCTGAGTCTTAGATATAATTGTTATCTTGCACTTGAAATTGAAAACATAATTGGGGAAAAATGCTCAACTAAGCTTTAAGACAAGAATATGACAGATATGATATATTTTGTTTAAAAATTTTTAGATGTAAATGTGCTGTGATAAGTCTAGTGGGTCAATATTGCATCTTGGCTCTTCAGTTCTTTTGTAAGTTTTTCTTTTTTTTTTTGTGGAGACTTTTCAGGAATCTTATGATAGGGTGTTTTAAATTCTAGTTGTTATGTGAACACACAGAAAACTTTATTTATATTAAAGGACATAGAATACAAATATTATATAATTATTTCTTGGCAATCATTGCTCACTAAAAGTTAATGTTTGTCTTTTCTTCCCTTTCCCTTTTGCAAGAACTATTTTAAGTGATTTCTAAGAGTGTCCTGTGCTATCTACTGCCTGAACTTTGATTTAACAAAAAAAGCTGGCATAATTGTTTTTTAAATAATAATAACCAATAGTTTTAACATCTGTGTCTGTGATTCCTTAGGGGAAATTCTGATGAAACCCTATTTATAGGGTTTTATTATAGCCGAACTAAGAGTATATGTTGTGTTTCAAATAGTGGGGGAAGCAGAAATGTTCATTGAGATACCACTTCTACTCAGTAGCTGTTTTTCAAAACTGTACAATTCTAGTCTGTCTTTTTAGGCAAAGTCAGACTGTTGTTTAGGGAGGAAGGAATTATACTTATCTACTAAAGGAAGACAAACATTTACCCCAAATTAAGAATATTTAAATTGATTTGACACATTTTGTATTGCCTTACACAACTTTGCAAAAATGAGTAGATTATTTCATTCTTAGTCTTTTAAATTCTGTGGCTGAATTTAGTTGTTTTAATAATAACTTAATTAATTAATTATTTAATACTAAAAATCAAGAAAAGTAATTTGAGACCCAGTTCCAAAGGAACAAAAGTTGCAAGAATGTGAAGATAGAACTAAATCAAGTTTGGGATTTGCATGAGGCAGATAAAAGTTGAGAATTCAAAATACTAAAATATAGATTGCCATCAGATACTCAGTTTAGTATTTAAAACAAACTTTAATCGTTTTGGGAAATGTTTTTATTATATAAATTTTCTCATTTGTGAGTTTTTATCTTGAAGAAAAAATTACAATGCTGCTTTGTTGGAGGGCATGAATTTTGAACCATGATATGGAAAACGTTTTTCTGCAGGGTTGCCATTTAAATTGTAGTTTGTGCTGCTCTGGAGTGGTCATTATAACTTTTTTCTAATATTTGCAGCTCTTGGCTGGCAGTGGGACTTAAAAATGTGCAAGATTATTTTTTATTTTTGTTTTAGAATTTAATTCTTCTAGCTGTTTGACAGTGATGGAACACCCCAAGGAAAAAATAAAAAAGGAGGCTAGAAACCAACTTTTGTCTTTGTAAACAAAGAATTTAAAAGTAAAGGAAAAAAAAGAATAGACATGTATAATTCTCAGATATAATTCTGTTAACATGGTGAAGAATTAAAAAAAAATTATCCACAATTCCATGACCCTAATTATAACAAGTCTTTAAATTTTTAAACCAAATTCCGAACCAATAAATCTATTAGTTAAAAAAATTAATTTAGGAAAGCATTTCTAGATGCTAAAAAAAAATTTTTTTTTAAAAGATTTGTAGGTGCAGTTCCTTTTGCTGTGTTGGAGAATTTTATGTAATAAGTTGGTAATTTAGAGTTAATTTATATTAGTTTATATTTTCCAAAGGGAGCATTGCATTTGTTTGGCTCTATAAGCCTGGCCTTGATAGTATGCAAGGAGTCCTAGGTTGCTGTAAAGTTGACATTTCCTGCAAAAATTCTCTGTTTCATATGGAAAAACCCTAGCTCAGAGTAGAATTCTTGCTATATTGTCCTAAGTTGTTGGAGTCTAGTTGAATACTATTTGCTTTATAACACAACTATTTTGTTCCACACTGGTTTAAGTATTCTTAAAATACTTGGGTCCACCTGAAAGATGAATTAAGCTAAATATTTTGTTAATCTACTAACAAAATATTTTCTGTTGTAGTATTTAAACTAGGGTCATAAAAAGTAATTTGTATGTTTTGTTTCTGTTTTTTTTTTTTTTAGGATTGGGGAAGAAATGACCAAAATGACAGTTCTATTTTCAGGAAGATAAAACTAAAACTAAAAGTACCCTTTCCAGACCTGTTTAGTCTCTGAATTTTGGGATTACCAGACATTCCTATTTCTAATTCAGTTGTCTAGGATACTCAATAGACCCTTATTGTTGGCCCATTAACAAAACAGATGAGAGAAAGAATATTGTGTGGTTTTTTAACCGTAATGGTTATGCTGTTAGGATACATGAACAGCCTTTCTGTATTTGGAGTTATTGTGGTTTTCTGCCATTATCTATGTTAATAATAATGACTTTCTTTGGTTAGCTACTGCTTAAAAAAAGAGTGTTGAAATTCAGCAAAACTTTGTCTCAAAACTAATGCTTTCTCTTATATCGTAATGTGGGCTTTTTGTGGTTTGCTTACAATAAAAAATTTTGTGCATCAGTCTGGAATGTCAGTTTAATGAAACAGCGATTTTTTTATGCATTATTCCCAAACTCAAGTTCTTGGGAAATCAGAAGGTATCTATAGAATATAGACATGGGATTTTTTTTATTTTTCATTTGTGGAAGAAATTTCACAAGAAAATGTTCTCAACTTCTTTTGAATCATTACTAATATTTGATGTATTTTTACTGATTTTTAAATCGTCTAACAATGTAAGTTCATTAGTATATCTAAATTATAACAAAAGTTAAAAGATAAATTGCAAAATGGCCTTATCCTTAGCTATATAGTTTTGTTTTGTTTTGTTTTTTTAAAGAAATTTCTTTTGTCCTCTAAATTAGGACTTGGTCTTTATGTGTGTATTTACCATAAAAGAGGCATCACTCTAAAATTTTTGCTTAGGTGCTCACAGTTTTTCAAAAACCACCTTAATTAGAAAATAAACAATTCTCAAGGCTTTTTCATAGTCTAAGCCTTCTTGGGTAGTATCCCCTCTTTAAAAGGAAGAAAATGCTTTTAAAATATTTTTCCCCATACTGCCACCTGAGAAATTTACCCCTCCAAGAGCCTGAATGTTCTATAAGTGATTATTTAGCTTTAGTGAGTATAGTAGTAAACATAGGGAGTATGGTCATATGTGCAGTGTGTTGTACAGGTTCATTGAATGAATAGGTAGAAACTTGAATTAGCCTATTGGAGGTTACTAAAGTCCCATGCTGATATTTACTAGTTAACCTTGTGAACTTAAACTGTATAAACCCAACCATTTTTTTTTATTATATCAGATTTTGAGATCAGTCTTATATATTTATTTTATTTTTCAAAATGGAAATATAGTATTTTCTGATTATAAAAAATACGTGTTTATTATTTTTAAAAAGCAAACAACTCAGGAATGTACAAAATAGAAAGTGAAAATAATATGATCCTATCCACTGTATAAAACCATGGTTAATTTTTCCTTGTAAATTTTCCCTGACATTTATCCATCCATCCATCTGTCCATCTGCCCATCATACTGTTTTTAACCTGCTTTTCCTACTCAGTATATATCATGAACATGTTTCCCATATCAACATTTTATTTAGCAATATAATCATTTTTACTGAGTGCTTAGCGTTTCCTTTTATCTGTATATTATTTAAACAATTCTTCACTAATGGTGGTTTAGATTTTTTTGTTTTTCATTTTTATGAATAAAACTTTGATAAGTATGCTAGTACATATGTCTTTGCATCTTGGTCCTGTGATTGCTTTAGGATAAATTCCTAGAAGTTGAATCACTGAGAAAAGTAAGTTTGTCATGAATATTAAACCCAAAATTTACAATGAAAATCCATAATTTGGTAATAATCTCTAGTATATGCTGTAGTTGATTTTGATTTTTTATTGCTTTTTTTAATCTGTCATATTTACTGTAGGCAGTTATTTAGTTTTGAACTAACAGCTAGTATATATTAGATTGTTAGATCAGTGAACAATATATATGTGTGTGTGCTTTGAAAATGCATGGTTTTGTCTGAAATTCAGTTTGGTTAGTTGATATTAGCCAGTACTTACTGTAGCTATCAAAGGAAAAATTTGAGGTGGAGAGAAATACCAGAAAGTGCTTTGTATTTCTTTATAATTACATTTCAACTGTAGTGGGCAATATATATATTTGTTAAATAACTGAAATATGCTTTGTTGGAGGTATGATTTGTTGTATTTACAGAATTTTTTCTTTCATTAATTTACTTTAAAATGTCTCTTGGATACTTAAACTTGATGATCATGATATTATAGTTAATAATTGTGGAGTTCTTTTCTATTGCTTATTTATGAAACAGAATTTTGAGTTTTGCCAGGTTTGTATAAAAAGCGTCAGTCAAAATAATGGTAATAGAGAAAAAATTGGCAGTTGACATAGTGTAAAAGCATGGGTTTTGGAGACAGATTTTGGCTCTGATATTGGGCAGTGCATTTAATCTTCCTTAACCTTAATTGTCTTGTTTTACTATGGGATGGTAAAAAGACATTAAGTGCACAAAGTAATTTCCTCTCTTCTTATTTTCAAAAGAATTTTATTATAGAGAATTTTGAATGTATGCAAATATGCAGAAATCCCACCACCCAGACCCAACAACCATGAACGCTGTTTCTCCTGTGTTACTTTGAAGCAAATTCCAGAATAATACCATTTCATTCATAAATATTTAGAAAGTAGCTCTAAACATATGCACCCTGTAAGTATAGCCACAGTACCATCATCACAGCAAAAAATAATAGTAATCCCTTTATAGATATCTAGTCACTGTTTAAATTTCTACTTGTCTCAAATGTTATAAATTTTTTCTTAACAATTTACCTTTATTTTTTTTTATTTTTTTAACTTTTATTTTGCAATAAATTCAAAGTTATAGGAACAGTTGCAACAACAATACTAACCCCACACACAGAATTCCATCATACCCTGACCTCCTTCCCCCAATAACCCAATCCACCAACTTTAACATGCTGTCACATCGCTATTTCTTTCCCTCCCTCCCTCCCTATCATCCATCATCTATTGCTCTGTCTTCTAAACATATGAGAGCTAGCTGCACACATCCTTGAACAAACACTATAATTCACATATATACTTCCCATGAATAAGAACATTCTTTTATGCAATCCCATTAAGCGCAGCTAAGAAGTACACGAGATTCAACAATGATACAAAGCTTACTTTCTATATTTCTTTTTCCTTATGTCTCAACTGTGTCCCCTTGAGCCTCCTGTCCTCCAACCTCCAATCCCATCCAGGTTCATCCTTGGCATTTGATTGTCATCTATTTAGACTGTCTTTTTTTTTTTTTAAA
>PVKY010007839.1:0-14567 GCA_004027775.1 Bradypus variegatus
CAGACCATTGTCCTCATCTCATGTCTCAGGCTCGTAGACTACCAGCTGCACACCTGGGCTGTGTTCCTGAGTCCTAACAAGCACCACTGAGGTAGGTTCTCTCTGAGTTCCATTGGACAGAGGAGGAGTTGGGGCTCAGGGACACTGAGGAGTCTGCTCAGGACCCAGAGACAGAAGCAACCTCCCTGTCATTCTGCCTGGCTTGTCACAGAGGCAGCACCCCCCACTCCAGCTGATGGGCCAGGAGCCTTTGTGTCCCCTTGTGCGTCTGTGTATCACCACAGTACTTGGCCCTAGAAGGAAAAGCCCAGAGCAGCAGGCCTAGGGTCTCCCACACCCCACTGTCGCACCTTCCTACGTTGACACATGCTTTCTCTGCGTCTCACCCCTTGGTCCCTGCCCCTTTGTGCTTGTTGTCCTCAGATCCCTACACTTAATACTTTGCCTCTAGTCATGTTACCCACTTCCCCCTCAGTCACTGGAATGACAGGTCAAAGTCAGGGATCAAGGAAATAGAGAGAAGTGAGAGGAGGGTGCAAGGTCAGGCATCGCCATGACAAAGTGTTGGCGAGTGAGGCCCAGGTGTAAGGGAACTGGGGTCATTCAGAATGAGTGTGGCCAATGGGTGATTTACGTGGGAGGAAGGTATTCAGGGTTAAAGGACTACATAAACACCGTGACTTTTTGTCTACCATCTCACACTTGATGAGTTTAGGTTAAACAGGGGGAATATGATCTTGTTCAATTAATCAATGGAAATAGCAGGTCTTGTGAAAAATAATGATAATGATTTCTATTTATGGACTATCCATTTTTGCCTAGGTCCTTTGACTATATTACCCCCAATGGCAGATGAGGAAACTGATAGGGTAAAAAAATATATGTTTGATCTTAAAATTAGTTGGTTTTTAATAAGAGGTTAATGAAGGGTTGATTTTGGTGGAAAATCAAGGATTAGTCACAGACTGGTTCTGGCTCCCATAGCTTCCCTTCCCTTTGACTCCTCCAGTTGTCTGAGCATTTCCTGAGAGTCTGGTACTGAACTAAAACTAGGGAAGTATGGGGTGGGGGGAACTGGTACTAGAAAGTGTGAGGAAGGCAGTAACCTTGTCTTAAGGTACTCACCTTTGAATGCATGGGAAATTGGGGCGTGGGGCTGGGACAAATGCATGTCCTAGAGTTTGGACATTTGGATCAGGAAGACATGCTTGTTGTGGCTTGGCACATTTAGGGAAGTATTCCCAGAGGAAGGCTTGGTTTTACTCTCAGAAGATAACTGTCTTAAGAGCAAAGCCGCAATTCTTTGAAATACTGTTTCTGGGTTTTAGCATTTGTGAGTGAACACTGCTTGGCCTTTGCTTTCAAATCTAGGCTCTGCCATATTCTTGGTACGAAGCTTTGAGAAAGACATTTAATGTCATTGATAAAATGGACATCCATTAAGATACTTATTTGCAGTACAGATTAAATACAATAATACATGCAAAATGTTTAACATGGTTTTAAGATGATGGTGACTTTCAAGGACAGGCAACTCTTGTTAGTTCCCTCCCCACTGGTCAAATCCCCCTGGGTGTTTCAAGCTCAGTGGATTCGCTACTCGCTTTTGCCTCTGGAATGGGAGATAGGAGATCTGGGTTCAAGTTCCAGCTCTGCCATTTATTGCTTTGTGATCTCACCTCTTGACTTCCTTTTTTTTTTAATCAGATGGGGATGTTGGGTTTGAAGCTTCCTAGGCTCTCTTCCCATTTGAATTCTTCCACTCAGAGTCCCACTGGTGGACAACTGGGTTGGAGGGGATCTCATATTATTTCAGTTACTCTGATTTCACTCTGTCCTCCATCCCCCTTCTGAGTCTTTTTGCCACCTGTCTCTCAGAA
Organism: Bradypus variegatus; assembly: GCA_004027775.1. Taxonomy (NCBI): domain Eukaryota; kingdom Metazoa; phylum Chordata; class Mammalia; order Pilosa; family Bradypodidae; genus Bradypus; species Bradypus variegatus. The sequence continues at coordinate 1,881 of PVKY010007839.1, forward strand.
ATGGACCTGACAGGTGTCCCCTCTGCTCTTCATCCACAGATGTGGCCAACACGTCTGCTTTGCCAGCTGGAAGATGGAGGCTCTTTCGTCACATAAAAAGCTCCTATCTAGATTTGCCCTTGTAGGCTGAAATAAATACCCAGGTGCTAGAACCAATCTTTCGGGAAACCAGAGAACTTAAGGTCTAGAATCGCCTAGAAATGGCAGTTATAGATCAACCTGCACCAAAATGAAATTACCCACGTGCATTTTGTAGCTCAGAAGTGTTCCCAGGAATATAAGACCGACCGCAAGAATGGAGCAGACAAACTCTCCCCAGGAATCCCCAAACTAACCATCACAGAATATTAGAGCTGAAAATCCACCCTTCCCCTCCACACACACGCAGGCAACTGGTTCAAAACACTGTGGGTTAGAGAGTAGTGTAGTTGCTTTGAGCCAGCCTGGCAGGAGGAGGACAGGAAATGGAATAAAGGGAAGAAGGAGGGCCCTGTCCCCCAAAGGGGAAATTTACTGCCATGTAGAAAAAAAGTTAAATGTCAGGACTGCCCTGCTTGAGGCCCATTCCCTTAGGGTCCAAGGCTCTAAACCAAATTCCAAAGACTGTTGGCTCTTTCAAGAGGAACGTGAAAAGGGAAGCCTTCTCTTAGGAATGGGCAGAAATGGAAATAAAATCATCTGCGGTTGACCAGCACCTTAGAGTGTCTAACTATCCGTAGCTGCTGCTCATCCCTGTCTGGAAGTCGTCTACAAAATCCCCCCAAGTTTGCAGATGAAAAGACTGAGGTGACGACTTGGGGTGACTTGTCCAGTTCCTCCCTGCCCCCCCCCACACGCCAGGGTCAGTGAGCTCAGCCCACCAGACGAGCTCAGTAAACGTTTGTCAAGTGACTCGAATTAACCCTTGGCAACACCCTGCGGGTACAGAAAATACCAGTGCCGTCCTGTGGCTGACATGGCTGCCTTCCAATTTCCAGCTTCTCCTCTCTGACATGAGCTGTAGGATAAATGTGCATCTGCTGTTTTGACTCGGGATGCACTTGAAACATAATCATAGGACAGCGAGATGCCACTTCTAAGTTCTTCGGAAACTGCCACAGCTACTTTTCTTTCCTTTTTGGTACCGCTCACCCGCCAGCTGGGGGAGAAATTTTGCCAACCTGCTGGTATTGGAGAGACCAGCACCCACCCAGCAGGATCGCGGCTGGGCCTCATACCAGCCGAAGGGCTCTGGGTGTTAGAGTAATTGAGCCCTCTCCGAGGGCGCCCAGGAGAGCTGCCTCATTCAGAAGAGATTTGACCCCAGACGAAGAGCGTGGTAAAAAGGAAAAGGTCCAGCGAGGCAGGGTGTCCCTGGGGCGTGCCTCCTGCCACCGCCTCGTTTGCACGCTCCTCTCTGCAGCCGGGAGCTGGTTTCCGCGCTTTGCAGAGGCCGTGCCCCCCGCCTGGCGGGCCCTTCCCGCTACAGACGAGCTCTGCACCCAAAGCCCTGGACCTCACAGAATTTATCTTTGGGCTGTCCCCCTAGGTCCAGACTATTTAGCCACAAAAATGTCCCAGAATATTTCTGTCCTGAGCCTAAAGTCCTCCCTCAGTCTACATTCTCTATTGCTTTAGGCGCAAATCCCAGAGCTCTATTTTGGAAAGCTTGTAAGGAAGGCCCTGTGAGTACCTGGAGGAACATGAGTTTTAGACTCTGAAAGATCCAGGTTTGAATCCTGTTTTTGCTACTTACTGATTTTACGGTAGCAAGGAACTTAGCCCTCTGAACCTCAGACACCTCATGGACAAAAAACACCCAACTTGCACAGTTGCTCTGGCAATTGCACCGAATAACATCTGGAAAGCTCCCAATACAGCACATGGGGTACGCAGGAACCTCCCCACGGGGTAGTGGCTTTGCCTTGCCATGCTGCCTGGAGTGCCAAGTCCACCCTAACCCTGCCCACTGCCAGGAGAGTGTGACCAGCTGAGCCCTCTCAGCCCCCAGCAGGACCCTGAGCCCAGGGTGACAAGTGGCAGTGACTGAGAAATTGTCCATCTGGCCAGCTCTGCCCGCATCATTCCTCATCTACTGTGGGAACATCTCATCCTGTGAACGTGTCACTCTGCAAAAGCCCCCGAAGGCTGTCAGGGAAGCAAGCTCCCCTGTAGCTCACTGGGGCAGCACCCACAGCCATCACCCACAGCACCCAGCCCCTTCCAGTTGTCCCCTCCATGGAGGCATCTTCCTTCCTGGAAGCAGGAAAACCCATCCTGGCCTCATGGGAATGAAGAGACTCACAGTCATTCATTCATTCACTCGTGGATGTGTACTGAGCTCTTCTATGTGGAAGGTCTCCTGCTGAGACTTCAAATAACAAAAGGCGGACATGTGGGAGCCCGGAATCAATGACCCCACGCCCACCCCAGCTTCCTCATCTGAGCAGGGTCCAGCCAGCTCTGTCCATCTCTCTGTCCATCGCCCAAACCCCCAAACCCTGCTCTACCCCCTTTCTTCCCTCCTAGACGGTTAGGGAGGCCTTGTCCCGGATCTCCGCACGCCATGCTGTTGCTTCGGTAATCTTTCAGAAATGCCTATCTGGTCATGCCGCCTTGAGTTTGCCATTTCCCACCTGGACTTTTCACTCTGCTCCACTGCTAGTTTTCTTTAAACAAGCTTGCTTTTGTTTTTACTTGGCCTCTCAAGCAGTGACATCCCTGAGGTTTGCCAATTCAGTAAATCAGTGTCACTTTCTTTAAAATGATGTTAAATGAAAAATATTTGTCCACCTGGCATATAAGGCCATCAGGTACCTAGGCTTCGGCCTGTTGGGAGACGCTGGTGGGGAAGCCATCCGCACTCACGTGCTCACAAGCTCTTTAGTGAGCACCTACTCTGGGCCACGCACTGTTTTAGGTGCTGGGGATAGAGTTTAAAAGTGGAAAAATTCCCTGCCCTTGTGGAGCTGATGTTCTAGCAGTGAAACAGACAAGAAAAATAATAATAAATGATTCAGGCTATATAGGCTGGAAATTGGTGGTGAGGGCTAAACCAAAATAAGAGGAAAGGGGACAGAAAACTTCAGATTGTAATAAATGGAACGCTGCCTTCTTTTCCCACCTGCCTGTTCTTGCCCTTAGTTCCGGTGTTCTGCAGAGCTCCCACAGGGCACCGTGCTGCTTCCCTCCTCTGTGCTTTCACCTGCATAATTTTCCCTGCCAAAGCCACCCTTCCCATGTATGTCTCTGGTGAAATCGTCTTTATTCTTTCAAGCCCAGCCTGGGTATCAACTTCCCTGCCTCCTGCTCCCTTACCCCTGTTAGGGTTAGACCCAGCCTCCTCCGAGTAACTCAGGCCATCTCTGAACTTACCCTTCACCACCTCTGTCCTTTGTCTCATGTCTGTCCCTCCACTAGACTTGGGACTTGAAGGTGGGGTGCTGCCCCCTTCACTTCTGCCTCCCCAGCTGAGACCACATCCTCCCTCCCAGCCGGCACTGCCAGGCCTCCGCCATCCGGCATGGTGGAACCACTGGTGGTGCCTTGTGGTGTCGGCAGGATGCCATCTGCCCCGTTATCTCCATCTTGGCATCTCTCGGACATCGTCGCTTTCTTTGAAAAGTTAGAAATGAATAATTCTACAGAATCAAGTCATTTAGAAAGTACATGTCCTCCCCCAGTATGTGTCCTTCTCCGGGTAAAAATGAAAACATGCAGATCATTACGGGTTCTTCTTCCAACTGGGCAAGGCAGCCAACCTGACCCCACATTTGGCCTCATCAAGGTGGCGTGACCTGCATTAGGACAAACCTGCAGTACAATTGTTTCCTGGCACTGGTCATCTTAACCCAGCATCCAAAGAGCGTTCTGTGGTCAGGCTGGGGAAGCAGGCTTTCTCCAGGCCATCTTGTTTGTGCCGTCACACTGCCCTGGCTGGAATTCAAGAGCCCAGTGACATGCTGGGTGGCAGGCTCGCGAGACGTGCGCCACATGAGCCAACCAGCCAGATTGCAGGAAAACGCTTCTGCTGAGCTGCCAGCCAGCCACTGGGCAATGGACCCAGGGCCTCCTTGTCTAATGTGCCAAGAGAGGCATCTTCTTCTCTAGAGAAGCAAGTTTTCCTATGGAAGAAAGAGCTGGTGTTTTGTTGAGTAAAAGCCTCCTTCTTCCATCCTTACACTCATCCATCCATGATTTATTGTGCATGAAAGACACACCCTACAGTGATGGAGCCTGTGCTCTAGTTGAGTGGGGCGGGACATGGACAATAATCAAACAAGCAAATGCATAATATGCATAAGATAATTATATATTGCAATCAGGAGTGTGAACAAAGTAAGGGAGTCAACTTCCGGGGTCTGGCCAGGACAGTCTCTGTGATGAAGTGAGCTGATGAAACCTGCAGGATAGAAGGGAACCATCCAGAAAGGTGGGGCTGGGGAAGTCAAGTTTTCCAGGTTGGGAAACAGCTTGGCACATTCAAGGAGCAGAAAGGAGGCCAGAGGGGCTTGCACCCGGAAAGGAAGGGAGAGTTCGCACCAAGAAGAGGTTGGAGACAATTCCTCTGGGCCTTGTTGGCGTGGGAAGAGCTGGCTTTCATTCCAAATGCCAGGGAAGGCCATTGGGGAGTTTTAAGTGCAGGAATCCTACAAGGGAACACCACCCTGGGGGTTAGGGGAGGCTCATGAAGATACACAATGAAGAGAACTCTTAACCTCCCCAAATGACATCTGGTGCAATTTCTCTCCCTTTAGCCTGATGTGATGGGCTCTGTGGTTCTCCCAGAAATGGGGGAGAGAAGCTCCCCATCTCCTCTTCACTCCCCTGCCAGGTGGCCCTAGCAGCTGGTGGCCTTTCATCCAGGCCGCCCTGCCAAGCAGGGCAGAGGGGCCTTTGCGTGTGGACTGGGGCTCTGCCAGCTTGTTCCTTGCCAGCAGGGTTGGGGCAGCATCTTGAAAAGAGTGAGGGCATCTATTGAAATCACACAAACTCACTGTGTTCCAGCCTGGCCTAGCTGAACACTGCAGCCCTGCAGGGGCCTGACCCCTAAATTCCTTTGCACCCCAGAGGCAGACGGTGCCATGTCCCTTCCTGGGGGCCTGCTGAGGGTCACCGTTAGGGTTGCAGAAGGAGCCAGAACTATGGACAAGGATGAATAGGCAACTTGAGTGCCCACAAGTGCCAATCAGAGATATTCATGAGAATGAACAGGCTGAGGGAGGAAAGCCCAGCCATTGCAGGCTGTCTCCATTGCAGGAGAAAAGAGGAAAACATAGAAGCAACAAATGTGGGATCACTCTCCCTGGAGCTGTGCTGAGTACGGCCCCATTTGTTAGCCCACATCCCCTTAGAGACCCCTGTGTGGGTCTGGGAATGGGGAGGATGGCAGCCAAGGGCAGCCCTGGGCTCCATGAAGCCGGTCACAGGCCATCAGCTGGGCCAGCTCCATGGACAATGGGCCTTGCCACCCTCTAGGCTCAGCACATGTTTTATACGGGCAGCAGCAGACACTTCAGGACCCCAGAGCTTACAGCCTGCCCTGCTATTCCTTTTACTAACAACAGCAAATAACCACACTCCCTGGGAGTGTTCACCCCACTCCACGTTTACCAGGAAAATGCAAGCATCGCAGAGAGCTCAGAAATAACTGCGAAGGCCCAGATTTTTACAGGCACATCAGTGGAGATGTTGTGTTATCAACCCATTTTATTGTATCTGATGGCCACATTTTATTCTCATTTAAATTTTTCAAAATACTAGCTCTCATTGGGTTATTTTTTCACAGAAGAGCTTAAAAATCCCTGGAGGCCCAGCCCCTGTCAAGATGGTAGTGTCACACACTTCAAGGGCCTGTCCCCACCACCCCGGGAAGCTTTGAACAACCAACAAGAACCATCAGAAACATCTTTCTCAAAGCTCCAGAAAACAATAAAGGATTGCAGGGCAAGCGCTGAATCAAGATAAAGGTGTACGTAGTGTGGACCCCTGGGCCCAGGTCCAGAGGGGCAGAGCAACCCTCACGCACACTCTGGGAGTGCGAGTGTCCGGCCCAGGCTGCCTGGTGGTGACTGAGGGACGTGCCCTCCCAGAACTTGCCCTGAGTGTAGAGGCGGCTCACGGAGCTTCCACGGAAGGCTGAGGGAGAGCTGTCAAGTCGCACTGCCTGGGGCAAGGGATTGCTGGCTGCAGGACCTACAGTGCAGTACCCAGCACCATCAGGAAAGTTTCCTAGAAAAGAAAGGACATGCCAGGGGAATTCCTAGGGCCACATGCACATGCCCAAAAGAAGAGACAAGCCCAGAAAGGATTAGGGAGGCTCCTACGCTTTGACCTAAACTAGTCTCCAAACTCATTGCTTGGATAAGCCCCAGGGAGAGTGCTCACATAGGCCAATCAGCATAGACTAGACAAGGAAAGGTGTTTTATTTGTTTCCTTTCTTTGTTGTTGTTTTGTTTTTTGATTGTTTTGGTAGCTCTTAGGATCTTGGCATTTGATGAAAACTCATTCATAACATTAGCTACAGAGGAGCTTAAGGAACTGATACCTTGGAATTTAAATTCCAGTGGTAGCACACTAAAATATCAAATGTCTAGTTTTCAACAAAAGGTTACAAAACATACAAAGAAACAGGAGACAATGGCCCAAGCAAAGAAGACTAAAGCATTGGAAGCCATCAATAGGGAGGATGAGACCTGGGCCATTCCATACAAAAACTTTTTTAAAATGGTCCTAATTATACTTGATGAGCTAAAGGAAAACATGGACAAAGAACCACAGGAAATCAGGAAAACAACAGATGAACACAAAGAGAATAGAAATAGAAAAATAGAAATGATGAAAAGTAACCAAACAGAGCTGAAGACCACAATAACAGAAATGAAAAATCCCTGGTGGAGTTTAACAGCAGACTAGAGCTGGCAGAAGAAAGAATCAGTGCACTTGAAGATAAGCCAATTAACATAATCCAGTCTGAGGAGCAGAAACAGGAAGAAAAGTGAATAGAACCTGTGGAACCTGTGGGACATCATCAAATGTACCAATACTGATTGTGAGTCCCAGAAGGAGAGAAAGAGAAAGGGGCACAGAAAATATTCAAATAAATAGTGGCTGAAAAGTTCCCAAATTTAAGGAAAGACATGAATATACACATCTAAGACACTCTACAAACTCCAACAGGATAAATCCAAGCAGATGCACAACGTGCCATGTTATAATCCAACTGTTGAATGCCAAAGGTAAAGAGAGAATTATGAAAGCTGTAAGAGAAGCAACCTGTCACATACAATGGAGCTTCAGTAAAATTAAGTTCCAGTTTCTCATTGGAAACCACGGAGGCAAGAAGGTGATTGGAAGACACATTGGAAGTGCTGAAAGCCAAAATTTGCCAACCAAGAACTCTGTATCCAGCAAGATTTTCTTTCAAAAATGAGGGCAGTACTAAGACATTCCCAGATAAATAAAAGCTGAGGGACTTCATCACCACTAGACCTCCCCTACAAGAAATGCTAAAGGGAGACCTGTATGTTGAAAGGAAAGGATACTAGACACTGAAGCCACATAAAGAAGTAAAGATCTCTGGTAAAGATAATGACATGGGTAAATATAAATACTGGTGCTATGATATTTTTGATTTGTAATTCCACTTTTTATTTCCTATAGGATTAAAAGGCAAATGCATAAAATGTAATGATAAATGAATGGCTTTGGACTCATAATGCATAACATATAATTTGTGATAAGAACTATATAAAGGTGGGGGGACAGAGGGGTATGGGAATGCAGTTCATGTATGCTATTGATATTGTTAAGTTTCTATCAAAACAAACAAGATTTTTATAGTTCTAGGATGTTGAGTTTAGGTCCCATGGTAACCACAAAGAAAATATCAGAGAATAAGCAAGCTCCAGGAGACAGAAAGTAGAGTGCAGGTTACCAGGGGTGGGAGACGGGCAATGGAGAGTTAATGCACAATGAGTACACTCACTTGGTGGGAAGGGAAAGAGATGGTGACAGACGGTGGTGAGGGTTCTGCAACGCTGTGAATGTCAGTAATCCCAGCGAATGGCATGTTTGGGAGGAGCTGAGATGGGAAGAATTATGTTATTTATATGTTTCCAGAATTAGAAAGAATGAAGGGAGGGAGGCAGGGAGGGACAGAAATGAAAGAGATAAGACAACTGCAATACATGATTACATGATATTGGATGGGATACTGGAAGGAGGAGATAAAGGCTCAAAAGGACATTTTGGGGACATAAGAAAAAATTCAAATATAGAATGCAAATTTTATATCAACATTAATTTTTTTGAACTTGAAAACTGCACTTAAGGTGATTATATAAATTAATAACCTTGTTCTTAGGAAATATACACTGAAGTATTACATGTTCAAGGAGTATGATGCACTCAGCCTCTTTTCAAATGTTCAGAAAATAGATGATGGACAGATAGATGAGATGGATGAGATTAGATAGATAAATAGATGAATAGATAGATAGATAGATAGATAGATAGATAGATAGATAGATAGATAGATGAAAGAAAGGGAAGGAAGGGAGGAAAGAAGGAAGGATGGACAGATGGAAGGAAGGAAGGAAGGAAGGAAGGAAGGAAGGAAGGAAGGAAGGAAGGAAGGAAGGAAGGTGGCAAAGTTGGCAAAATGTTCAAATAGATGCATCTGGGTATCTTCTGGGGGTGATGTTGGAGTTCTCTGTATAGGGTTTGTGTTATTTTTGCAACTGAATTTCAAATTATTTCAAAATAAAAAAGTTAAAAAAACACCCATCACTAGAAGAAAAACACTGATAACATTGTGACAAATTTCCCAGTCATTACTTTATGCTTCAGTCTGCCTTTAAAAAGTAGTATCAGTATTATAATATAGTGTGTAGTCTCTGATTTTCACTGCAGGTCACCATTTCCTCATATAGTCAGTGTGCGTCTTTAATACAATAGTAGTTCATGTTGCCCGAGCACATGCTCATCCAGATTTCCATTCTAGTCACTCTTCTGATAAGGAGCCCGAGGCACGGAGAGGTGAAGCAGGTCCCCTGGGGTGGCACAGGGGCAGCCAGCTCAGGTCCACAGCCAGACAGCCTGGCCTCAGCCCCACCTGGGCACCTCTGCCCTCTCGGCAGCTCTGTACCCTCTGCATGGCTGCAAGAAAATTCACTTTAAATAATCCTATTGTCAATATTAAGGAAGTTTCTGTTGCATCTTTATTTCTTTAGGATAATTTTCAAGAAGAATGGGGCAAAGTGAGGAGTCTTATATTTTTATTTTGAAATAATTTTAGAATCACAAGAAGGAGCAAAAATAGTAGAGAAAGTTCCCAGCTTCTTCAACTATAATATCTTACATAACCATAGAACACTCTCAAAGCGAGGAAATTGACATTGGGTAAAATACTACTGACTAAATTACCAGTGTTGAGATTTCAGCAGTTTTTGCATGCACCTTTTCCTATAATTTTGGTGTATGGCTCTATGACATTTATCACATGGCTAGACTCCTGTAAGCACCAAGGAGGGCATTTTTAAGGGCTTAAAAAGTGTGCTGTCAAAATTTCCTCCAGACAGGTTGTCAAGAATCATAATTTTGATGGCTTTATCTGGTGACTGTTGGTGAGAAGACACAGAAGAAGCATCTGGAACTCAGACAGGGTGGTTAGGATGCCAGAGACGCCTGGCTGTCCTTGTCTAGAGACCCAAGACCTCAGGCTGGAGACCGTCTTGTCTGTCATCTTACCATCAGCTCAAGCACCCTCCCAGCGTTTCCTTGTCTGGAGGGTAGGATGGCTGCCTGGAATTTTCAGCAGGAAGTGCAGGGGAGCAGAGAGAACACTGGACTGGGGGTCAAGAGAGCTGAGTTTAAGTCCGGAATATGCCATTAAATAAGCCATTGCCTCATCTAAAGTTCATTTTCCTCATCTGTAAGCTAAAAGGAGGCAATGGACGCTATTCGGATGAGGAAGGTGATCTGTCTACATTAGCCCTCCCTCTTTCGGAAGCTGCACATCCCTCCGGCAGTGCTGATAATCTCGCATGCCAGGGGTTGTGCAAAGGGCTTGACATACATCTCTCTTCTCCTCCACGCACTAACCCCGGAAAGGCATCACTATTCCCACTCAGGAAACTGAGCCTTAGAGAAATGGAAAGATTTGCCTCTCTCATAGCTTATCCATGACCCCCTATGAGCCCAGAGACTACAGCTGGCCTCTCCTCACCCTGAGCTGTGTGTCTCTCCCAAATTTGTAAAGCCAGTTGAAGATGATGTTTTCCCAGACGAAGGGCGGCTCATCAGACAGGAGTACAGAGGTGGCTACCTGTGACCCCCAGCTAAAATCTCCAACACGCTCTCAGGTTGAGCTCCTAGGCCCCTTCTGGCACTAAAGCAAACTTGATATTGCTGTGAGGTAAACGCTGCCTAAGCACAAAAGCATGGAGATCAGTTCCAAATGGATTTTCTGGATGGGTCTGGATTTTATTCATTCTGAAAAGAAGGCAGGTAGCAAATTTCACTGCTGTCACTTGGAACAGGAGGTAGCTGTCTCTGAAAACGAGAAGAGAGGGCATCCTTGTCACTTCTGTTATCTATCACGTGCCCAAGCCTTAGCCCGATGACCCACCCTCACAGAGAGTAGCTACAGGTCGGCGTGAAGCAGCCAGTCGGGCGGGCAAAGGCTGACCGTTCTTAGGCTAAGTTCAACCAGTGCTTTTCAGAAGTCAGCCAAATTTGTGTATACGTTAGGGTGCATTCGAGGGGGTGTATTTGCAGCAATTACCTGACTGGGTGTAAGAAGCCAGGAGGCAATTTGGCCCTTAGTATGTATCGAAAGAAGACATTTGCAGGAGGCAGAAAACCACACCAGCGAACAGATAGGAAGGAGCGTGAGTTATGCACTGCTTTGTCTCCCAATGGCTTTAGCAGTGAGATGTTACAGCTTTACTTACCAGTTTAAAGGGCTAAATCACCTTCAAGACTGGGTTGATTTGGAGAGTCTATTCCTGGAATTTTTCTTAAAACAAAGAAGTCAGGTTTTGCTCTATATCAGAGATGAGTAGACGAATATTGGAAAGGGCAGACAAAATGATAAATGGTTGAGCTGATATTTATGATCTGAAATGAGAGATTGGACCATGTAGTTGATTTGGTACAGTTCTCAGTCAAGAGAGCTAACGGGAAGGAAGGAGCAAGGCTTGGTGTAAAAGTAATGAACTTGGTGTAAAGTCCTTTAAGACCAATCCAGAGACCAATATTCCAGACTAGTCAGAAAAAGCAGAAATTTCAGTATCAGCCACACCTTCCCATACAGCTCTGGCTCTGTTTTTTTTCTCAAAAAAATAAAAAAATAAAAACTATCTGTAACATCTTCATAAAGCCAATCCAGCTGTAGCAATCGACCATAAATAAGCAGTTTAAAACAAAATAAAAATCATCTATGCACAAAGATGTTTGGAGTATTATTTATAATGGTAAAAATTGGAAACAAATGTCAATAAAATGGAAATGATTAAATAAAATGTAGTGTGAGCCGTAGTCATGATATTAGGAAGTCATACGGTGATGCCCACGAAGAGAGTAATTACAGAAAAATATTCATGCCACCGTGTGAAGTGACTCCACCAGCACACACTACTATATATGAAGTACAGTCACAGGAATATGTCTAAATCCTTCAGTAGAAAATTATTCCAAAAGGTTGCATCAGGGTACAGTTGATTAGTTTTTTCTTTGTTCGACATTTTCTGTGCTTTCCATAAGGCATGAGGACTACTTTTATAATGTAACTATACATACGTGCTTTAGTTTTTAAACAACGAGCAAAATAAAATGTAGAGAGTTGTTTTTAAAAGGCTTGCTGAGGCACTTTTCAGATGCCCTAATCAAGAGGGAAGGGAGTGGACTGTGACTGGGGGGCAGCTACATGCCCTGAATCCAGAAGGCACTGAGCCAGTCCTTCAGCAACTCGTTTAGGTGGGGGTGGGAGGAGAGAAGACAGAAGAAAAAGAACGCCTAGAATTCTGTGTGATTACAACATAAAGGCATCTAAGATGACCAAACAAGCCACAGAGCCAGGGGAGGGGTGGCCCAGATCCCAGCCAAGCTGATGGAACATACCACAGGTAATCAGATGGGCAACACCCCCCAGGAATAGCAGGTGCCCACGTTTCACAGTCAGGGACAACGGAGATGTGAGGAGAAGAGGCAGCTCAACGAAGCCGAGGATGAAGGAGTAGGAAAATATTGTCAGATACATCTGCGAGCCCCCCCAACCCTGCCCTGGAGGCTGTTGGAGGAGGGAGGTCATGGGAACTGCTGAAGGGATTACATAAAGATTGCACTGCCCAAATGGGGGAAACTAGGGCAGGAGTTGAAGGTTAGAGGGATAAAGGCATTTAAGTAAACACAGACTGAATCTTTGGGAAATTTTTCAGAAGAAAGGCAAACAATGCTTTCACCCAGGGAAAAGGCCCAGGAGCTCAGCTAGTGACAGGGTCCTGGGGGAGGGGGCAGGTGTTGGAAGGGCATAAATCTGTGAGTTTGATCCACTTTGACTCTAGGTCAGCTCGTTCTGCCAAAACAGTGTCTGGAGCCCAAGTACCAAGGATTACTGCTTCAGGGCTCTGCCTCATGGTGGTCAGAGCTATTTGCAGGTCAATCTGGAGTAGGACCAAGAAGAGTGGTTCACCCAGTTTTCCTGA
>PVKY010007840.1:0-14572 GCA_004027775.1 Bradypus variegatus
TACAACTTGTCAGCCAGACTGAATATTGGTTAATGTATACACGTGTGGCCTTTGATAGTTGAGGGTATAGAGAGGAATACAATATTACGCCCATTTGCTTAGTATCCTAATGTTTTCCATAATTATTAATATCATTAGGCTTGAGAATAAATTTTTATTAGTAAAGACCTTTTATTAAAGACCTATTCTAAAATGGAACTTCTTTTTTGTTATTCATGGTTAAATCAGTGATAGCTATTTGGCAGACACAAAATTATCCCTGTTAATTTGTTTGCTTAATTTTTTTCTGTAAACTTGTTTTCAATACTGTTTGATTCATATGTGTGCCTAAACCTCCAACATGTGTGCATGTATGTTTACTAATTGCAGCTGTATGCATTTAAACTCAATGTTATTAGTGGGAAATGAAGCATAAGATATGAAAAATATGTAATTATTAAGGAGTTGAGACTACAGTTTTCCAGATCAGGGATATTATGATATAGCTCTGATTGTTTTTCATTTCAGATGAACAAGGTTCCTGGATGGATTTGGTGATCAGTTTCTTAATTATACTTAATTGTAAAATTCTTCCCTCCAATGCATATCATGAATTAACACATTCGTTTGCTATTAGTATATGATTTTTCTGTGGGCTCACACTGTCCTCCCATAGTTGCCTCAGAATGAGTTTGCAACCCTTGGATATATCAGTGAGAGAACTTTGGTTGCTTTAATTATTTTTCTATCCTGATTTTATAAACAGAGAGCAAAACAATATCTAATATCCAGGACAACTCGATCCTCATTGAGTGCATTTGCATGTGTAGTGTTGTTGGGTCTCTAACGGCTCCGTGGAATACATACCATTAATGATGTCTCAATTTCATTTTAGACAATCCATGGGCACAAGGGACCCATCACTGCAGTGGCCTTTGCTCCTGATGGACGGTATCTTGCCACCTATTCAAACACCGACAGCCACATTTCTTTCTGGCAGGTAAGCACAGATGCTACAGATCAAGAAGTATCCTGAATGATGTGCTTTTGGTAGGAAAGTCTTCCTGTTGAGCTTTCTAGCCCCTCTCCCTTCCTGCCTCAAACAAATAACAAGTATTCATTGCTTGCTGATTATGTGTCAGGCTCTAGCATGAGAATACAATTAGCAATCTGGAACGAGGGGGCTGTCTCACAGAACTTCCAGTCTGAAGGAGACCCAGCTAAAGCAGCAAGCAATTATAATACAGAGGGGAACCTTAGACTAAGTGGCCTGGGAAAGCTTCATGGAGAAAGCAACATCTAAACTGAGATATGAGTGATGCTAAGGAAGGGCCAGGTGTTACAGATACTGGAGAGTGAGCATTCAAGAAGGAGCTGCGGATGCAGTGATTCCAAGGCTGGCAAGGGCACGGTGTGCTGGAGGGCCTAGTCCGAAAGGGGTTGGGCAGCACGGAGCACTGCTCGGTCTCGTCATTCACACAAGGCCTTCAAGTAGGGTCTGTGGGCCTTCACCTCTAGCAGTTCGTAGGATGCAGGGAAAGTAATGCAACCTCATATTAAATTCATGTCCCATTATATCATCTCAATTTTGTTTGCGTTGTGAATTTCCCACAAAATGCTCTTTTTTTCCAAATAGTCAAAACATTTTCAAAAATCTGAACATCTTTGGCTGGCAAGTCATGGCAATGCCAATGTTTATTTTGGATTAAAATGAATATTAATTTTGAGCAACTAATTTTTATCATCAGTAATAAATCCCCATATCATCTTCTTTTTGATTACTTTAGTCTTTTAGTCTTGATAATTACAAAAATGTCAACAATATCAGTGCCCCAACAAAAGTTAATTTAAGATTTCGCTTTTGTGTTCACTCCTCTTGGATGCCAGTGTGTTCTATGAGGTTCAGTTTATTGCTTTGAAAGCTAAAAAAAAAAAAAAAAAATTAAACAAGGCTTCAGCACAACTTGATGGTTTTTAAAAAATCAGTGGCTAATAAAATGTAAAACAGATACAATAAATTGCTTAATTAACAACATGCTATTAAACCATGACAACTTCTAAATCTGTCACATGCTTTTTCTACTGTTATCTGATTTAGTTTTCCAGTTCATCTTTTCATTATCCTTTCTTCCAGAATCTATCTCCAGCATCTTCGTTAACTTATATTAAACTCTCTTCCACAGAAACCTCACTCAGTCTTCATTTTTCCCATTGGGTAACCATAGGACTTTTATATTCCTGAAATCCCACGAGTCCATTAGTTGCCCATTAACTGGACTCTTGCACCATGTGTTTCTTTTAAGAGTTTGCTTTTCTTTAAACTGTTTAAAGGGCTTACCTAGACTTTTTTCCACTTATGCCTCTATGGTCTCTATTATACCAACTTGTACTTTTCCTTATTTCCTGTTCTCTTGACATTCCTGAGGAGTGTTTATGTAACGCCCCATTCACTGAACATGTGTTCAGTATCTAAGTGCTAGACACTGGTCCATCTTAACAGACATGGAGCTCAATAAGTCATGAATTCCCTGCTTTCAAGAAGCTTCTGTTCTATCCAGGTTTTGTTTTCCTTTGGAATAACAACAGCCAAAAAACCTGTTTTGTTATACTTGTCCAACTTTTTTTCACTAAGAAAAAATAATTCATTATATTACAAATACCTCAGAAATTAGCCATATTTAAAACTTTTTTCCTGCCTTTTCTAAATGATGAATCTTTTTCCTCTTGTCTAGATCTTTAAGGTTCTATTTGGATATGTTCCTCTCTTCCTTGAATATTTTTCTGTCTTTAGCAAAGTTCCTGCCCAGCTCAGTGATAGAATTATGGTTAGCATCTTTTCTTACGTTAGAAATCAAGATTGTTCATTAGATAATACCTCTTTGAGATACCTCTTTTCATCTTCCCGCCCCCTCTGCAGTCTCCTGCTGTCATCTCTGGGCTTTGCCAAGCACATTTAAAGTGACTGCCTGGTGGTGTCTGCATGTGCTCATGTCTTCAGGGAACAAAGCACCAAAGCAGTTCAGGCAACACCCAGGTCTTTCTCAGCTCTAAAACCAGTATCAGAATTTTAAATTCAGCCCGTTTCTGCATGCTCAAAAATTATAAACAGCTTGGTCTTGAAATTTAAGTGGAAGGTACAAGAAACAGATCATTTCAGCTTTGTCAAGAAAATACAATAAAACTCCAGTGGTCTTTTATTTGAATTAAAGACAGTCCCAAAAGCAGTGTTGGGTCTACCACTGCTCTCTCCAAATGGGCTTTGCTGGTTTATTTAAATAGATCTTGTTTAGTTCTAATGATGTATGATAATACTTTTATTTTATTCCAGTAAGTGTACTGTAATATATTTTGAAAACTTAATGAAGTCTTATTAATTCAGAACCTTACTAAAGCTATCAGCTATTAAAAATCTTTGCTGAGAAATATGTGTTAATGAGAAATATTGGTTGGATAATTACTCAAGTGAGACTTAATAAAAGGCTTGTGTGCAACATCACTTACATTAGGAAGAGCATTAAAACATTTCCTGTTATTTGATGAATTATATCTGTATGTGTTTCTGTGTGTTCAGAAAGAAATCTTCACAGAACTGCTTTTGTGAACCAAAGTTGCATTTTAGTGTATATGCTCAGCTCCTGAATGAGGTAGTTTGGCAATTGTTCAAGCCCTTTGATTCTGCAGCATCATATTTCCTAAATTTGGATATTTTACTTTAGTGTATCCATTAGTGTTTGAGCAAGGGAAGTTTGGTAATGTAATACATCCATAATTCGCTCACCAAATTTTACCATCAACCCCCAACAAATAAATATCCTGTTTCAGAAATGCGAATAACAAGTTAGGTATCAGTTTCATTTATTTCATCAAATAATAGAATACTATTCAGCTATTTTTAAAAGATGACATAAAACTATAGCCATTAAATGAAAAAATTGCCCTCAGCATTTTCTTGAGTAAAGATTGAGAAACTGCTTTTAATATGAGCGTCTTTATATAAAATTCCTTATATCTGCATCTCCTTATGTTTATATAATGTGGAGATCTGGAAGGATGTTAGTCTCTGTGAGAAGTGGGGTCGCAGGGGATTTTTCATTTGTTTTTAATACCTCTCTTAGATGTTTGAATTTTCTACAATGAGTATTTGTTATCTTTGCAATCAGGAGAAAACATGATTACCAAATATTGTAATTCTGGGTAGTTTTCATTGATTCAAGACGCAAGTTGCCCTCACTTCAGTATAGTTCGTAGTCAGTCACTGTGTCAAATGTACATTGATATTGAATAGGACAATGCGGTTGTTTCGGCGAAGGTTCTTTGGCTGAGTTAATTGGAAAAATTAACACACTATTTCTGATTCATCCCTAATTTGATGAAGTCACAGGGGAAGAGTGGTCCAAGGAGCAACAAATTCGAGTTAGACTGGGGTCTTCATTGTTCCCACCGTATGCACCTGTAATAGTGATGTACCTTGTAGAGTCTGACGTAGCCTCTTCTGAGGCAGAAAGGCAGTTGGACCCTACCAAAGGCATACCTCACAACATGGATGCCCCAGGTGGTAAGGGGAACCCAGACACAATAATGGGCTTTTTTATTTTTTTAACCTTTGCATATGTAGTGTTCCCATAAGATATTCTCTCCCCATCCCTTGTTAGCCCTTAGCCACATTTCTTGTACATGGCTAAATCTGAAGGAAAGAATTAAAAATAGGGAAGTGTCTGGGCATATTGGATGCCCCTAGCATTTTGAGCCACTAGAAGAAATCAAGCTTCATACATTTTTTTCATAGAAAATCCATAAAGAATGAAATATACTTTGTAGTTATTTATCAACTGAGAAATTAGATTTTTTTTTTTTTTAAATCACAGTATGCTTGTTGATGCCAGTTAATTTTAACCAGCAATTTTCTGGATCGTTTGGATCTGTTCTGTAAGAGGACCAAATTATTATGTGCCATTATTTCTTGTAGCAGTGAGAACTATCAAATCAAACCCACCATCATTATTTATATTTAAACTATTTGGAAACCTCCAGAAAGCAATAAGGCATTGATTTTTATATTTTATGGAGTTTTTGGAAAAAGGAAGGAAGCAAGCAAGGAAAGAGGCTTTTGAAAGGATGACAGTAAGGTGCTGCCTGGTTTTAAATGTTGACTGAATTTTAACGGAAAGAGTTAACTATATCCATACATTTGGTTTTAAAATGTGACCTCGTACACTAGCGATTTTTTTTCACCTCTGTGTTGTGTTTTGGCACTATTATTAATGCAGGAAAATCAGTAACATTAGTCATCTTAAAAGGGTTATTACTCAAGATGATTTAAATTGTGAAAATGTCAGTGGAGCCTGCATGTACCCTGCTAAAGATGCTGTGATTTACGCCCCCTGACACCATCGTGCTGCCGAGAAGGGCCAGGAAAAGCAATGGCTTATATTTTGTAGTGATCCAAATGCAGCGCATGATATCGGCAATAACCCATCTTAAATGTCCTAGGATTTGCCAAGGTTTCATGTGTCAACCATTTGTGTACATTGGATCATAATCTGTATGCTTCACACAAATCCCTAGAATCTTGTGCATTTAGATGGAGGTTTGACTGGAGAAAGGAATTGGAAATGAAAATTAATGCAATGAAAAAATATTACTTCTAAGACTCCTTTCCTGAATTTCAGTATGCTTTCCATGTAATTTGTAATAGTGCAAATGCTGTATATTGAAAACATTTTAAGTAATATTTTGAAC
Organism: Bradypus variegatus; assembly: GCA_004027775.1. Lineage (NCBI taxonomy): Eukaryota > Metazoa > Chordata > Mammalia > Pilosa > Bradypodidae > Bradypus > Bradypus variegatus. Next base: position 5,719 of record PVKY010007840.1, read on the forward strand.
CTACAGGATTCTTCAGACTCAGTTGCTCAGATAACAGTTCACTTATGTTTAGTCCTTTGACGAGAATGGTTAGTTCTTCATCATTCATAATTTCGGGGTCATTTTCCATTTATGTGGATGGATCAAGAAACTTAAGATGAATTTTAAATCCAAAAAAGCTGCTAAAAGGCAGAAATCACCAGCTGATAAACATCCACTGCCACTGAAGGGTTAGTTCACTCTCTTCGGTGCCACCAGACTCAGAACTGAGATGCAGGTGACTTGCTTCCCTTCCAGTAAACAAGCCTTTCCCAGGGACTGGAGTCTTTTAAACCAGGTGAGGAGCACAGGGGTTGATGGACGGGGTATGTTTTGCTCTCTGGTCCAGTGATCCAGTAAACCGATCACTCTGTTTACTACTTAACTTTGCTTCATTTTCTTGAACGAATTCTTAAGTCCCTAAACTTGTCACCATGGACTCCTCCTACAGGGAACGCAGTTAGCACTGTTAAAGAACAAAAAGGTCTGCATTTTTTAGTCCCCACTATTTTTAAATATTGTTTAATTGAGCCACTGTATTAACATCTATAATTTAGCTGCCTTAAAGATGGATAGACTCCCCTGCTGTCAAGTTAAACCCACAAAGTGAAAGTTCTCTGGACTTTGACATTTACTGTAACAGCAGCATAATCATTTCAGATACACTGTTAGGAACCCATTAGAGGTTAGGAATAAACTGTGCATGTGTGCGCGCGTGCGCGCGTGTGTGTGTGCGTGTGTGTGTGTGTGTGTGTGTGTGTGTGTGTGTGTGTGTGTGTGTGTCTCCCTTGACCTGATCCCTGTGGGGAAGGGGAAACAGCTCTCTAACCCGGGGCCCGCTGCTCTTCCCTCTCTGCCTGCAGATGAACACCTCCCTCTTGGGAAGCATCGGCATGCTGAATTCCGCCCCTCAGCTGCGCTGCATGAAAACCTACCAGGTGCCCCCGGTGCAGCCCGCCTCCCCTGGCTCCCACCACGCCCTCAGGCTGGCCCGGCTCATCTGGACTTCCAACCGCAACGTCATCCTGATGGCCCACGACGGGAAGGAGCACCGCTTCATGGTGTAACGCCAGCGCCTGCGACTGTGACTGCCTTTTAGTTGTTCAAATTCTCTAAGCTGATATCCCTCTGCCCTGACTCACACCGGACCGCTCCGCAGTACCTGCCCACACCAGTGTCATCCAGGGGCTCGGCCGGGCCGCCCCCTCCCGCCTGCTCCCGGGGGCAGGCGCCTGCTCGCGCCCTGAGCGCATCCGTGGCATGCACCCCCGCTCCGCAGACCGCGGCCGTTCTCGCCCTCGGCGGTTCTTCCCTGCGGCGGGGAGGGGCGAGGCGGCGGCTCCCGGCCCCCCTTTTTGCTTGGTGCAGCGGCGGCCCCCAAATCAATAAACACTGTGATTGCGCTCCCAGGCCAGGTCAGCGTTTTCAGGGATACAGACCCCACCGCTGAAGTGCTGCTTGAATCTGGGCTTTGTGACATTGGGTTTCGAGGTAATATGGCAGTCCTAATTATTGAAATCATTTTCCTTTGGGTTTCCAAAAACATACTGTTTACCAAAAAGATTCTGTGTTTACATGTTTTTTCTTCCAGCGGTTGGTAGAAAATTAATCCAGTTTCCGAAGGTTTAGCCACTACCTTCTTTATTAATGCCTGATTTGAGATTAATAAGCAAGTATTCAAAGAAAGATATTTTCCTTGTAGAGAATACAGTTTCCCAATCACCTAGCCTTTTAAAGTGGTCATATCCTGCTTGAGTGATAGTGTATTTAGTAGTTTAAAATAAAAATCATCACAACTTATGATCTAGAGAATGTAACTATCCAATCAGTATAACTAATCTCTTAAAGGGGCTGTTATGATCAAGAACCACAATTGGAAGCATAGCATAGACCTGAAAAAGAAGACTCTAGTATCTGTTGCTGCTGATCTTCTTGTGGAAGAAAGAGCTTACTCTCAACCTCCAGAAACTACAAATCTGCAATTCCCATATGTGTGACATATGTTGGTTATCATGTAATAATTACTGTTCAGCCTTCCAACTACTACCGATCCATTAAAAGAAAACTTGGAAGGCATTTCTTTTAAACACGTATCCAAGATACGGCACAAGCATTCAAAAAATATATATAAAATATAAGGTTGCTCAATCAATTTATTTGAGCAGATGTTGCAATGAAGGTCTTCATCATGCTTCAAAGTAAGCTTTAACTTGGTCACTTTTTTCTCCTTGTGTCAAATGATGCTGGTTCTTGCTCATAGTTATGGGGGAAAACACATAATAGTTTGTATAAATTGTTCCTGACAGACCTCGATCTGTATATAGTTGGGGGATTTTGTTGTTTGGTTGTTGCTCACTGGTTGGTTAGTTGGGCAAAATGGTTTATTAAATTTGAAAATAGAAAAATGGTTTAGTAAATTCAGAGAAAATATGCAAAGTTTACAAAGGAACCAAAATGATAATGGAGCATTTAATTTAAAAAGCATAAATTGTCAGATTATATATTATATAAAAAAAGTAGGATCACAGTCCAGGAACAAAGTATCTGTTTTATTGAAGCAGAATTTTAAAGAACATATTAAAAAATTAAGACCATTAGAACGTATCTTTCATATTGATGTGAAGTGTGTTCTTTCCATTGGTGGCAAATCCATACTATTCCTTGGTTTTAGACTGTGGGTGTTCTTTCAAAAGTGAATTTATGCCACATGCATGTACATTGTATTTATAAAGATTATATATGTAGTTTCCAAGGGAAAAGCAAAGAACTCCAAAGTGTAAACTTGGTTTGGCAAACATGCTGTCATGTTGGGTAGGGATAGACAAACGTGAGGTAGACCAGAAGGTGTACTTCATTTTTCCAGTGGGTTCCCCGAGTCTTCTCTATAACCCAGCATGTGTTTACTTTATGAAGTAAGTGGGAATTAATTTATTCTAGACTACAAAGCTATTGTGGAATGATGAGGTAGAAGTGTACCTTATAGACTTTTTTTTTTTAAGATAACATGCAATGCATCAGGAAAAAGGAGAGGGACAGGGAGGCAGGCCACCACAAATGGGCATATAGCATACCCCGTGGAGATTCAAAACAAAACTGTGAGGGCCAGAGGAGCAGAATACTCAGACAGTGGATGTGGGCCAGCCTTTCACACGTTCTGTCTGCCAAGCAGTCAAGGTTATTGGCCAGTAGAACATTATGGTGGTAAAACTCCCTGGGGAGATGACAGTTGATAATCAGATGGCCCACTCTCACTGCTGAACTAATATTTGCATTCTTGTTAACATACATCTCTCCTTGGCTGTTTTGATAACCACGGTCCCAAACTTATCACAGCTTAGGTTTCTCAGCACTGAGGTAAACTTTGTATTGTCATCCCAGTGTATGTTTTTAGTGTTTTATTGATTTTGTTGCCACTGTATTTAGACTCGTCCCTGTAAATGTAGAGACATATGTGGCTTCCTTGGTAATTTACAAGCAAAAGATGACATGACACCTGTATGAAAACGTAATGATTGAAGTCACTGTGTATAGCAAGTGAATTAAAATGTCTGCCTCTCAAGGCATTTCTTGATGATTCCACTTAATAGATTCTGTATGTATTAAATGTCCCTATGTACATATGTATGTTAAATAAAATGGAATTGTACTGAAGATTGTTTTTGTCCTATTATTTTTCTGCTGTTCATTCTTACTAAACATTCTCAATTGAAATCTGTATGTCCCACCCCATCCCCTTCCTTTGGTACCAAATTAAAACTTTCTATTTCTAATTATTCATTTCCTTAGAGAGCCAGCTTCAAGAAAGGCAAATCCGTTCACAAAGGACAGTGGAGAAGGAAGTCCCTCCTACGTTACGGAAGCCTGAGAGAACCAGGTAGACTCTCCTACCAGAAACCCAACAGCACCCTCTGTAGTCTGGGCAAGGGAATTGCATGTGTGTTGCTCCTAAATAGGCTGTTAATTGTACCAAATTATATCTAGTCAGATTTCATGACATGGGCCGACTGCCCCACGGGAACTGGGCTGAGATCATTAAATTCATTTCATTTCATCCTCAGTTTGGAGTTGAATTTGGATCCCTGAGGTAAAGGGTGTAATTGGTTTTCAAAAAAGCAAGATTAACAAAATAGGTCATCATTGTTCACAAAGGGTTATGTGTACATAGTAAATGTACTTCTTTTAATTTTTAGATGAGAAGATAGAACAGTTTTAATCAAGTCAAATGTTACATAATTGCCTACATTTCTATAAGAATGAGATAAACATAAAAAGAGTTGGCTGTAGCATCTTTGGCACTATTCAAATGTCCAGAGTGTCCTTCCCCAGAATTGTTTTAACATCTGGTAACTTAATTGTATCCTTATAGGGGAAATAGGGGCAGTAGCAGTTCTATATGATTGGTGATCACATAAATGGATCAAATGTGGAAAGGGTATGACATGAATAAGAAGGTAAAGCCAAGCAGTGCTGGGTGAACTTTCACCTTTCACCCCTTCAGCTGACTGACAGAGCTGAGTGTTGAAGAAAATCAATACTTTGGAGCCAGGAGGGAAATATTTCCAACCTCTAACTAGAGAATGTATTTTGACAAGGCCAAGATAATCCAAGCTGCACAGGAGAAAGAGAAAAGAAGACTCATTTTTAAAGCTTGACACTTCAAGGTGTTTTTGTACAATGGTTTAGAGATTGTCAATACATACAAATACCAAAGGTCAAAAGAAAAGCCAGAAGAATTTCAGAAATTAGATGTTCAGTTCTTTTTACTGTTTACAAACTAAAAAAGATGACAGAAAGGTTTGTGCTGGTAATTGTCGTTTAAACGAACTAAGCTCACAATGGTGTTTTTTGAAGTCATCACCCCTCTTTAATCAAAGCTTAAATTTTGTAGAAACATCACTATGCACATCGAACGCCTACAGAGGTGTGCAGACACCCCATTTCTGTGAATTTTGAGGGGGCATGGATTGTAGTTTGAGTGGTCACAATGTTTTGTGCTAACATGTCAGCACAAATTTTGTTTTGGAATTCATATTTTTCCTGTCATGATGGCCTTGTGAATCTTAGACCCTCTTTCATATATACTTCGATCACTTGCATGATAAAAGAGTTTGTGTACCTTAGAAACTCGAATTGTTTCTAGCTTCCCAAGTCCCTTTAAGCAAATCACTTCTAAGGATATTCTAATTAGTGCCCTTCAAAGAGAGAAGCTTATGGATCTCTAGGAGGGTGAGCTCTTCTTACCTTTTTACCAGCAAGATTAGAGCCATTCATTCTGTGGGCAGATACTTCCATCAAATGGATATAGATTCTTTCCTTCTGCACAGATGAAAAAAAACGAAGTGGAACCGTGCCCAAACCTCCCAACTGCAGCTCAGGACAAAGGAATCCTGACGGCTCTCAAGTATCTAAAGTAACCCTGTGTTTGCTTCCTCCTGGAAATAAATCATCAGGCCTGCGGGAAAAGTGTGAAAGTTATCTGAGTATTAAAATGACAATGCAAATATAGCTGCGATTTAAAGAACCTCTTTCTCATTAAAAATTCTACTCTATGCTGAGGAGATAGAGCTGGCAGGAGATTTTTAGTTTTATTTTGTTTCAAAAGTGGAGCACAGCCAGGGAAACCCATCAGAGGAAGGCCAGGAATTCAGCACATGCCTGGGATGTAGTAGATATCGAGTATAGCTGTTGAATTTGTTTGTAGAATGCTTGGCAGAATGGCCCCTGGTAAGCACTCAGTAAACAGGAGCTGATGTTTTCAGTGGACCTGTGGAAGTCCTTATTTGTATGGATAGACAGGATTGTAAATAATTTGGAAAACATTGTTGGTTTTTTGTATTGTGTTTTTGTTTCTCCTGGTGGAGAGTCCTCTGGGGTTCTACCTGCATTCACCAAACTCTTTGCCATGTTGCTGTTTGTTGCTGTTTTGCTTCTCATCAAAATTTGTGGATGCTGAAGAAATGCCCAAATAGATGCCAATGGATGGGACTGGCTGATTCCTCGAAAAGGAAAGCAGGTTGCCATGTTAAATTTAGGACTCATATTAGCATCAGGGATGACTTTGAGTAACTTATATGATTGTATTCCAAACACACATCTATCAAGATTGAACAAGACTCTGGGCAGAGTATTATAGAGCAGGTTTCATGCAATCACCAAAGCCATGCAAGAGAGACCATGTGGAGGTTCTGTTGCCAATATCCTCTTGTTTTGGCAGGTATCAAGATGATTTGTTCCTTCAGCTTAGGCAAATGTGAAATGGTTTGTTTAACACAACCCACCCAGTGGAATTTTAAGTTTTAGTGAAAATATATGGTTGATTTAAAGTTACCATGATGAAATGTTATTTTTATCCAATTAATAAGCATGTATTGAATATTAGGTATATGTCAGGTATATGTTCTGAGTTCTGTTTTCCTGCTGTTGATGAGCACACAATCCAGCAAAGAATCATAACACTATGGAATAAATGCGAAAAGCAGGTATGGGTAAAAAGCAGTGAGAACACAGGAAGTGATTAACTCAGGTGGGGTAGTGTCAAGTTAGGCTTCACAGGTTGGAACATATGGGCTGGGCCTTGAAGCACAAATAGTTAATTAGGAGGAGGGGATGTTATAAGGTAGGAATTTATGGAAGTCCACGTTTTTGTATGATCTACTTTACACCTACAACTTGAGGGGCACTGGTAGATGTTACAGAAGATTGGACAATCCAGAAGGCTCTTTGCTTGCAGCTCTTACTGCAACTACAGAAAACAAGGACACACGAGCTCTGTAATGCAAAAACCCTAAAAAAAAAGATTTCTCCAGGCCTTTACCAGTTTTCCAAATCTCATTTTCTTAAAAAAAAAGAAAAGATTCCTTTTGCTTTAAAAATAAGTTGTGCATCCTCCTTATCCTGTGCCCTGGTGTATAAGTAGCAAGGTCTGTGGAGACCTGCCACGCATGCTGCCCACATCCCTCCCTCACTCCCACCCTAAGATTAAAGCACTTACTCCTCCCGCAGCTGGGAGTGTTGGCGACTAGCAGCTCCCTGCTGAGGCCTCCTCGGGAAATTGCTTCACGCTAAAGACAGGCATCTTACCGAAGGTCATGCTCCCTTTCCAGGAACAACCACATACAGCAGTGGGACAGAGAGGAGGTATAAATTAGGCCCAGCCCCTAACTCCATTACAAAACACCTTCTGAAGGGTCAGCACAGTTCCAGAGCTCCCCATAGGATTGGCTGAGGCCTTCATTGCAACTGCATGGCAGTCAGCTTCTCCATCTGCCCAATTTTGCTTCCTTCACTCCCCTATAGCTGTTAATCCTAAGACCACACTCCATAAACTTCCAAAATGCAGCTAGCTATCCCAGTCTGCTTCCCAGGAAACCCAACAGTTGGGACCTGGAGTAGTCCAAGAATGCCAGCCATAAAGTGAGTGCCCAGGCAGAAGCTGTGCACTTGTTAAAATTATCATCACTGATGAATTGGGGTGGCATACTGATGGAAGGGATGTACTAGAGGGTACAGCGTATCAAGCATTTGAGAAGAAAGGGAAATAGAAATTCGAAGGGCAGTGGAATTGGGTGGCTGCTGCTGGGTGCTCTGGAAAAAGACAATGAAAAGCTGAGGGTCATTAATCACCAAGTAAAGGCAAAATGTGAAAGCCAGAGATACTCCTTGGTAGCATCTAAAGAGAGCACATCTTCTGCAGCTGAAAAGCCAAGGACCAGACCCATGGTCTATAAATGAGACACTTCTCCAAAGGATCTAGAATGCTTGGCCTCCAAAAGGCAGCTACAGCCAGGCCTGAACCCTGCTTGGAAAGGGCTAGGACTATCTGGGGTGATGCATGATCAATCTTGAAACTCTCGTTTCCTGTGAACTCAGGGCCTGCATAAATTGCCCATTCCTCCCTGTTAAAAGCTAGGTCTCCCCAATTTGCTTGAGGACGATGCAGAGGCCTCTCCCTTGCAAGACAGCATGTGCCACCCACCTCCTCTCCCAGCTGTCAGGCCAGTTAAGTGGGGATATGTCACAATATAGCCTGGCTGCTATGAGAGGAAAAGAACACATCACAGAGGAGATGCAGGACCTGGCCCACATGTGCCTGCTGGAAATGGAAGATTGATGGGACTGGATTCAGAGGGTGGTGGGCCAAGGAATGACAGAATATCAAGCTAGACAAGGGAGAGTACATTGATACAGAGCTTAACACCCTGGCAAGGACCTTGGGAGAAGGTGTTGCCCTGCTGCTAACAAGCTGCTAAGCTTGGAGAAGATGGTGGTTCACACTAAGCCAAGGAGGAATGCCAGAACCGCCATGGCAGATGGTGGAAGAAAGAACAAGAACACTCCAAGCAGTGGGACTGTGGGAGTAGACGTGCAATATAAGGCCTGAAAACCTCCAGATGGGGAACTTTTTGTTTACTGGAGCATCACTGAATGCCAGGGCTGAGGGTAGAAGATGCCATTACAGAACTAGGCTCCTGATAACAAAGGGATCCAGAAACCACAGAGGCTACTGGGTTAAATTATAATGAACAAGGTTGGGGTGGTAGCCAGAGGGGACTGACTTGCAGAAGTCTCTGGAGATGATTAATTGGAAGGCAGCCAACATGGTATTGTCAGAAATCCAAGGTAGATAATGGGAGGCTGAAGGCAACCACCCCAGTAAGAAGTCCCTTGCCTGGTTTGTGGACCTGAAAGGTACGTCTGTCAGGAGCTTAGGCCCCAGGTTGGGGGTATGCGTCAGCCCACTAGTAAACCACCACGATAAGCAGAGGTTCCTGCCAAGGGGAAGGGAATCTAGAATGGATAGTGGAGGAGGGGAGCAAAGTGCATCAGGGGTGACCTC
>PVKY010007841.1:0-14570 GCA_004027775.1 Bradypus variegatus
TGAGGGGGTGATAGAGCCTCCGGGGTCCAAGTCCTCTCTTTCTTCAGCACTGAATTTGCTCCTCCCTTTCTCCTGCCCTTTCTCCTTGCAGCCAGTTACATTCTGTTAGGGTCTGACCCTCCAGTACCCAATCCCCAGTCAACCTTCCCAGGGAAACCCAACGTAATGGATAGAAGAGTTACAGACCTTGGCCCTAGGCCCCTTCAGAGGAACAGCAGCTGATGCCCAAGGATAGAAGACGTGGTGATCAGCTGTCATTCTTTTCCAGCACTGCACATACCGCTTCTCTTCCCTGGGTCTCAGTTTCCCCATGTGAGAAATGCAATGATTGCCTTATATTGTCTCTTTTGACTTTACATTGTTATGAGTCTAGGCTTCAGTTCCAAATACCTCTCTTCAGAAAATCAGCCCTCCCTTCTCTGGCTCCCACAATGCTTTGCCAGCCTTCATTGCTAATTTTTTTCAAGGGAGTTGGCTATAATTGCCCATTTGTCTCCCCCATGCCCTGCTTACCCAGTCTGTCTCTTTCAAGGACAGGGACTGTGTTCAATCCATTGATGATGTTCCCAGGTGCACACATGCACACACAGACACACACACACAGCCCTCCTCCCAGTGAATGATTGCTGAATGAATTAAAGAAAAGACAATGCAGCCAGAAGACTGATTTTGGTAAAAACAAATAAATATGAAAGAAAGCATCCCCTAGCCAGACTTTTGCTAGGCTAAAGTAGTTAATTTTCCACTGAGTCTTCCACAGACACAGCTGTGAGTGTGGTGGTGGGGTGGGGGGAGGGAGTGCATTCCACCTCAGGGGAAGCCACAGTCCTGGTTCAAGCCCTGACTCCTCCACTTATTAGCCATAGACCTACAGGTGCTTAATCTCTTGAACTTCAGTTTCCTTGAGTGTGAACTGGGTATAACAGCCCCACTATTCCACAGCATGTAAGCAATCAGCCATGTGCTAGCACATAGGATGCCCCCTCCATGAGAGCTATTTCACATTAGTGTTGTTTGTGATTCCCATTCATTCATTTATTTTACACTTAACCGTCTAGCACCTAGCAATGTTGGGCATCTTCTTGACACTGGGCATGCTAAGGCGAGCACTACGGATCTGGCTCCTGCCTTCCAGGGATGCACAGTCCTGATGGCCACCAGCTAAACGCCTGCCTACGAGGTCTCATTCAATCTGTCAACAACCCGACGATCTAGACAGTGTCAGAGTCCCCAGGTCACCCAGAGCAAACAGAAGCAGAGGTGGCCCACACCACCCGGGGTCCTGGAGCTGTGGTGGTCCACTGCCCCAGGAAGGACAGACGCTGGGATGGGCGTGGGGCGGGTTGACACCCCTCCTCTCTGCTGACCTCGGCGGGGAAGAGGGCCGAGCGCCCACGGGTGTCCGTCCCCACACCCAGGTGCGCGGGCACAGGCGCGCCTCCTGATGCCCTGCACCACCCCCTCGCGGGGCCCGGGCTCCCCGCGGCTCCCGGTCGGTTTCTGCGCTTTGGCGGGCGGGTTGCAATGAGCCAGCCGAGCACGTCTCGGCGTCAGACAAGGCACCAGACATGCTCTGCGACGAACTCGGTCCATTTAGACACTCGGCCTTAATTGCAGCGAACTCCGGTCGCCGCACCCGCGCGGGGCAGATGTGCTTCAGCGACGACCGGCACAATTGCTCCCACTTACCCGGGCCTCGCCAGACCCATGGGCCGCCAGAAAACGCCTCTGTCATCAATCAGAGGCGCCAGGAGCCGGGATCGATGACAGCCCGGGACCCTGATCCACCCGCCGCTCCCGCATCCCCGCGTGGCTCCTGCAAGCTCAGCGCGGGGAGGCAGGTCCATGCGTCCAAAGGCGCATCGTGCGGGGATGGGAAGGCTGCTCGCCCGTGGGCAGAGGCTCTCCGCCCCGCGCCTTCCCAGGCCATCTCGGCTGGGGTCTGGGGGATTCCACCCCACCCCGCCCCGCGATGGGACAGCAGGAGAAGGGTTGGGGGCGGGGGGAGGGCAGGAGTTGTGGCTTGGGGGAAGCGAGGGACAGTCGCCTTCGCTGTCTTCCTCCCCCCACCCTTCACGATCTGGCGCTTTCGCCTCTGTCCCATCCTTGCCTTCACTTCCCTGCGTCTTTCTTTGTCTTCCCTCACCTTTCATCTCATTTCTGTCTTATCTTTTATGGTCTCTTCTCCCCTCTTCTCATTCCACATTATATCTCTTCTCTTGTTTTCTCGTCTCCTCTTCTTTTCATTCTCGCTCTTCTTTCATATCTGCCTGCCCATCCCTTGCTGCCCTTCTCTACTTTCTGTTACCTGAAGTCACTCCCACAATTTAGAGGCCTCCTCCTTCTCTCCCTCAGTCTTTCTCTTTGTCAGTCTTCTGCTGTCATGGGAATAAACGTTTTCTGAGCTTTATCCGGCCCCATCTTTCTTCCAGTCTCTCCACCATCTCATTTTAATGCTACCTAGTTCCATGACTATGGCCAACCTCCCAGGCTCTGGAGAAATGCTTTCTAGGGGGTGGGAAAGCCCTCTCAACCTTTCAAAGAGAATCAGAATAATGTCAGCAAAATTAAACCCAGGCCCTCTCATTACTCTTCAGTTCGGTATTAATGTTTTTCGTTCCAGCTCCTGTCTAATTAGCCTTTGTCAGAGAAAATCAGCAGTGCTACATCTGCAGCCAGGGGAGGGAATCAAAGAATCCAAAGGACAGGAGAAATCTTTTTGTTTAACCCCCAAAAAACTTTTGACAAATTACATTGGGGATCTCTCCCCAATTCTCTTTCCTCATAAGCTCATACAAAAATGAGTTTTCTGATGTTTGGGATGTGTGCCAAAACAGTTACCCACATACTCTTACCTGAGAAAACATACCTAACTCTAGGCATTATTAACTTCCAAAGCATTCTGTCTGCTCCTATCAGAAAAAAAAAAAAAAGATTCCTGCTTTAACAGTCATTCTCTACTTGCCGCTAACTCAGGATGTTCAAAAGCCCATCTCCAAATATATCCCCATTTAAAAACTTAAAAACACTTAGCTATAGCTGCCTTTCTCTGACTCTTAGAGTTTGAACGGCTTTAGGTTCTCCATGCCTTGGACAATTTGTTCCATCATCAGCAAAACTTTCAGATTTCAAGTAGCTAGGAAGGATGTTCCTGAGTAACTTATAGGATCTTTTTATGTAGTCAGCTTAAATGCACCTGGCTGTTTCCTTATACTGCCCTGTTTATTTCTGAATTTGTGAAATTAGTTAAATACAATAACCATAAGCAAACAATGGGATAAAGAAGAAATTACAAAGGACATTAGAAAATACTTAGAGAGAAATGAAAATAAAGATACAACATATTAAACTTATGGGATGCAGTGAAGGCAGTGCTCAAAAGGAAATTTATAGCTATGAATAACAATATTAAAAAAGAAGAATGATCTGAAATTAATAATCTAACTTTACATCTTGAAGAACTAGAAAAAGAGAAGAGCAAAGTAAACCCAACGCTAGTAGAAGAAAGAAAATAGTTAAGATTAGAGCCAAGATAAATGAAATAGAGAATAGAAAAACAACTGAGTGAATAAACAAATCAAAGTTGGTCTTTGAAGAAAATCGATAAAATTGACAAACCTTTAGCTAGACTGACAAAGGGAAAAAGAGAAAAGATGCAATAACTAAAATCAGAAAAGAAAATAGTGATATCACTACTGACCTTAGAGAAATAAAAAGGATTATAAAAATTATTATGAACAGTTATACTCCAACAAAAATTTAGAAGAAATGGAAAAGTTCCTATAAATACCCAATTACTCAAATTGACACAAGAAGAAATAAAAACCTCAACAAAGCTATAACAAATACAAAAATTGAATCAATAATCAAAAACCTTCCACAAAAGAAAAGTTTGGTGAATTCCACCAAACACTAAAAGAAAATCAACACAAATCCTTCTCAAACACTTCCAAAGAATTCAAGAAGAGGGACTGTTTCTTAATTAATCCTATGAGAGCTGCGTTACTCTGATACAATAGCCTGGTAAAGATTTCACAAGAAAGGAAAACTACAGACCACTCCCCTTATGAATGTAGATGCAAAATCCTTGACAAAATACAAGCAAACCAAATACAACAGATATTAAAATGATCAAACACTGTGACCAAGTGGGATTTATCCTAGGAATGCAAGGGTGGTTCAACATATGGAAATCAACGCAATACATTACATAAATAGAATGAAGGAAAAAACCCGTATGTTTGTAGATGCATAAAAGGAATTCAACAAAATCCATTACCCTTTCTCAGTAAAAACACTCAGAAAGATAGGGATAGAACTTTCTCATCTAGATAAAGGCCATTTATGAAAAACTCATAGTTAACATATCCAATGGTGAAAGGCTTGAAGCTTTCCCTCTAATATCAGGAAAAAGACAAAAATGCCCTCTTTCACCATTGCTATTCAATATCATACTAAAAGTTCTTGCAAGAGCAAGTAGGCAAGAAAAAGAAATAAAAGGCTTTCAAATTGGAAAGAAAGAAATATCTCTGTTTGCAGAGGGCATGATTTTATATAGAGAAAGTCCAAAAGAATCCATAAGAAAACTATTAGAGCAAATAAATGAGTTCAGCAAAGTGTCAGGGTGCAAGTTCAACCTGCAAAAATCAATTGTGTTCCTATAAACTAGCAATGAACAATCTGAAGATGAAGTTAAAATGCAATTAGATTTATAATAGCATCTAAAAGAATAAAATATATAGTAATAAATTTAACAAAGGATACAAAAGACTTGTACACTGAAAACTATAAAACACTTTGAAAGAATTTAAAGAAGACCTAAATAAATGGCAAAATATCCCATGTTCAAGGATTGGAAGAATTGATGTTGTTAATATGCGAATATTACAAAAGCAATATACAAAGTTAATGCAATCCCTATTAAAATTCTAGCAGCATTTAGTACAGAAATGGAAAAACTGATCCTAAAATTCATATGGAACTTCTAGCAGCCCCTAATAGCCAAACTAATCTTGAAAAAGAAGATTGTAGAACTCATGCTTTCTAATTTCAAATTGCACTACACTAATGAAAACAGCATGATATGGTCATAAAGATAGACAAATAGATTAATGGAACAGAATTGAAAAGTCTAGAAATAGACCCATACATCTATGGCCAATTGATTTTTACAAGGGTGCTAGATATACGCAGTGGGGAAAGAATAGTCTTTTCAACAAATTATGTTGGAAAACTGGATATTCTCATGTGAAAGAATGAAGTTAAACTCCTACCTCATACCATATATAAAAATTCAACTCAAAATGGATCCAAGACCTAAATATAAGAGCCAAAAACTACAAAACTCTTTGAAGAAAACATAGGAGCAAATCTTCATGATTGGGGATTTGGCAATGGACTCTTGGATACGACACCAAAAGCATGAACAACAAAAGAAACAATAGATAAATTTGATTTTATCAAAATGAAAACCTTTGTGCATAAAAGGAAATTCTCAAGAAAGTGAAAAAACCTACAGAATGGGAGAAAATAATTGCAGATCATATATAAGATAAAGGCTTAATATCCAAAATAGATAAAGAAGTTTTACAATGCAGAACCAAAAATACAGAAACCCAGTTAAAAAAATGGGCAAAGGACTTGAGAAGACATTTTTGTAAAGAAGTCATACAAGTGGCTGCTAAGCCCATGAAAAGCTGCTCAACATCATTGGCCATTAGAGAAATGCAAATCAAAACCACAATGAGATACCACAACCCCCAAGGATATTATTTTCAAAAATGGAAAATAATAATTCTTGAAGAGGAATTGAAGAAATTGGACCTCTAGTGCATTGTTCATGGGAATATAAAATGGTGCAGCCACTGTGGAAAGAAATATGACTGTGCTTCAAAAAGATGTATTTAGAATTACCATATAATCCGGCAATTCCACTTCTAGGTAGATATCCAAAGAAAGTGAAAACAGGTTCTCAAACAAAACAAATGGTGCACCAATGCTTATTCACAATAGTCAAAAACTGAAAACAACCCAAATGTCCATCAGCAAATGAATGGATAAACAAAATGTGGTACATATATACTATGGTGGATTGAATAGTGTGCACCAGTTTGGACATGCTCTTGGTCTGGGTCCACTTCCTGGTGGGTGTGGACCATTGTAAATAAGATCTCTTCAGGATGTTACTTCAGTTAAATCGAGGCCCAACTGAACCAGGTTGGGCTTTAATCTGGATTACTGGAGTCTTTTTCAAGCAGAGTAAAAGTCAGATGGAGAGAGAAGGCATGGGGCGCATCCAGAAGCTGGAAGTCAATGGAACCTGGAAGAGAAAGGAGGAAACACCACCATGTACATTGCCACATGACAGAAAAGCTGAGGACTAAGGCTCGCCAGCAGCCAGTCCCAGAACATCACAGTCTTCAAGGGAGAAAATATTGCCTTGTTGATGCCTTGATTTTGGACTTCTCTTAGCCTCAAAAACATGAGCCAGTAAGTTCCTGTTGTT
Source organism: Bradypus variegatus (assembly GCA_004027775.1). NCBI lineage: Eukaryota > Metazoa > Chordata > Mammalia > Pilosa > Bradypodidae > Bradypus > Bradypus variegatus. The sequence continues at coordinate 6,506 of PVKY010007841.1, forward strand.
TAAGCCAACCCATTGTGTGGTATTTATTTTAGCAGGTGGGAAACTAAAACAGTTTTTGGTACCAGAAAGGGGGTGCTGTTATGGCAAATACTTAAAAAATGTGGCAGTAACTTTGGAATTGGGTTATGGATAGAAGCTGGAAGAACTGTAAAGTGCTTGATAGAAAAAGCCGAGATAGCTTTGAAGAGACTGTCAGTAGAAATATGGATGTTGAAGCCCTGCCTAGAAGGACATGACGATGTATTACTGGAATTGGAAGAATGGCTATCCTTGTTGTTAAGTGGCAGAGAGCTTGGCAAAATTGTGTTCTGATGTTGGATTGAAAGTAGAACTTGTGATGAACTTGAATACTTCATTGAGATTTCCAAGCTAAGTACAGAACGTGCAGTCTGGTTTCTCTTTGCAACTTTGGTAAAATGGGAGAGGAAATGGATATGCTGAGAATTAAACTCTTAAGCACAAAGAAACCAGAAATTGATGATTTTGAAAATTCTCATCCTGTCCAGGGAATGTGCTCCGAGCTTAGGGCCAGAAGCAGCTCTACCAGGGACTTCCCTGAGTTTTCTGGGAAGTGAGTCCTCGGATGACAGAGCCCTATGTGAGGGTTTAACCCTTTGCTAAAGAGGGTGTGGCTGAAAATGGATCCAATAAACTATTTCTGTGGTAGTCAGGATTGGAGATGCAGGCATCCAGGGAGGGATCTGTGGAAAGTTCTGTTATCTGATGGTTTGGACCCATTTGAACTGCATGGAAAGACAATAAGGTTTTTGAAAAATTTGTTTGAGGAAAACTACTGTCTGCCTGACTGAAAGGATCAGAAAAGGGATGAATTGGATAAATAATGATTTCAAGGGCAGAACCAGGATGCAAAAGTCTGGACTGAAAAGATCTCCTTCGGCTAAGAGAGCTGGGCCACCCATGTGTGTAGAAAGAGTGTGTCTGCCCCTGTGCTTGGAGGAAGCAGGCCTTTTTTTTCTTTATTTTTAATTCAGTTTTATTCAAACACATGCACATAACATACAATCATCCATGGTATACAGTCAACCGTTCACAGTATGATCATCTAGTTATGCATTCATCACCACAATCTATTTCTGAACATTTTCCCTACATCAGAAAGAATCAGAACAAAAATAAAAAATAAAAAATGAAAGAAGAACACCAAAACCATCCCCCCATCCCATCCCATTTGTCATTTAGTTTTTATCCCTGTCTTTCCACTCATCCGTCCACCCACTAGATGAAGGGGGTATGATCCACAAGGTTTTCACAATCACACTATCACCCCTTGCAATCTACATTATTATATAATCATCTTCAGGAGTCCAGACTGCTGGGTTGGAGTTTGGTAGTTTCAGATATTTACTTCTAGCCATTGCAATACATTAAAACCTAAGAGGTGTTTTCTATATAGTGCGTAAGAATGTCCACCAGAGTGGAGGAGGCAGGCCTTTTGCCCAGTTATTCAGGGAGAATGCTGTCATTCCAATATTCAAAAAGGGTGGGGCCTGTGTCCCAGCCTTCACAGAGATCCTGGCCCCAACCTGATGCTTTGGAGAGGGTTAGGCCTTTGTCCCAGTGCTCAGGGACAGCATGGCCACTGCACAAGCCCTTGGAAGGCGTGAGGCTGCCTGTCCATCTGGCCCAGAGGATGAAACATTGATCCATAGATATCTCTTAGACCTTGAAATCTAATGGAGTTTTCCCTGCCAACTTTTGGACTTGTTTGGGCCCTGTGACATGTGTTTTCCTTCCAAATTTTTTCTGCAAAGGGAATGTCTATTCTATGCCTCTTCAACCATTGCATACTGGAAGCAGATAACTTGTTTTCTAGGTGTTGCAGGTCCAGAGACAGAGGGAAATCTTGCTCCAGGATGGACTACACCTATAACTGTTTTTGATGTGGCTTTGTATGTAGCATTGTTATGAAAATGCTCAAGGATTTGGGGATTTGGGGATGGAATGAATGTATGTACTTTGCATGTGGGAAGAACATGTCTTATTGTTATCCAGAGGGTGGGCTGTGGTGGACTGAATTGTGTACCTCAGCTTGGACATACCTTGGGTCATATTCTGGTGGTTGTGGACCCATTGAAAATAAGATTTCTTCAAGAGGTTACTTCAATTAAGTTGTGACACACTTGGGGTTTCATCTGGATTATTGGAGTCTGATGCAAGCAGAGTGGAAATCAGAGGGAGGGAGAAGCCATGGGGAGCAGCCAGATGCTGGAAGTCAATGAAACTTGGAAGAAAAAGGAGAAGAAACTGCCATGTGCATTGCCATTGACGGAAAAGCCAAGGACCAAGGATCCCTGGCAGCCAGCCTGGAGCACCACCATCTTCCGTGAGAAAGTATTGCATTGCTGATGCCTCTAGCTTCTCCTAGCTTCAAAACTGTGGGCCAATAAATTTCTGTTGTTTAAGCCAACCCATTGCATGGTGTTTGTTTTAGCAGCTGGGAAACTAAAAACACACACAATGGAGTATTATTGAACCATAAGAAAGAAGGAAATTATGAGACACGCTGCAACATGGAAGAATCTTGAAGATATTATGCTAGAGAAATAAGCAAGGCACATAAGGGCAAATATTATATGATATCATTTATAAGAGATGACTAATTGCAAATTTGCAGAGATAGAAAGAAGATTAGAGGTTATTGGAGGATGGGGTGAGGGGAAAGGGAAGAGTCTGTTTGTAAGGAAAAAATCTCCCCCCAAAAAACCGTAAAATTAGTGGTTAAGAAAGTACTTAAAAATAATCACAGTAAGTATACTTTCCAGCCACTGGCTTCTTCCTCTCCACTCTGTTTTCAGTACCTGTTGGACTTTAGGTTTGTTCTGGTTTGCTAATGCTGCCATTATGCAAAATATCAGAAATGGATTGGCTTTTATAAAGGGGGTTTATTTGGCAACAAATTAACAGTTCTAAGGCCATAGGAGTGTCCAGACTAAGACATCAACAAGACGATACCTTCACTGAAGAGCGTCCAGTGGCGTCTGGAACCCCTCTGTCAGCTGGGAGGGCACGTGGCTGGTGTCTGCTGGTCCTTTGCTCTCGGGTTGTATTTCTAAAATGGCTTTCTCCAAAATGTCTCTGAGCTTCTGTCTTTGCACCTCTCTCTCTCAGGTCTTGTGCATCCTTGCTTCTTGCTCCCAGGGCATTTCTCTTTAAGCAGCTGAGGGTCCTCTCTTAGCTTCTCTGGGGCAAACTCTGGGCTTCATCTCTTAGCATCTCCAACCATCCTTCTGGCTGCTTCTTCAAGCATCTCCAAGTGTCAGTGTCAGTTTTGGCCCTTAGCTTTCTTAAATACACCAGTGAACTAATCAAGACCCACCCTAAGTGGTCAGGGTCCACACCTCTGTGGAAATAATTTAATCAGAGGTTCCACCCTAATCAACAGACTTCTCAGTCTGCCCCCACAAAATTGCATTAAAGAATATGGTTTTTCAGAGGGACATAATCTTTCCAAACTGGCACAAGGGTCTTAATGGAGAAAAAGGAAACTAAAAAAAGCAGACTGTGATGAGACAACTAAAATTAAGTCTTCTAATTAAATTATACCACTAAAATTTTTTTAGCACTTCCTGTGTTCATATAGATATTTGATAAGTATTGCTGAAGGCCAAGTGTGTGTACTGTGCCACGCATGGTGCCAGGTACGGTGGGTGCAATGGTGTGTGAAAACATACTCCGTTAGATGACAGAGCTCACATACTGGCTGAAAAGAGCTGTGCAAGTTGCAGACTGCCCAAATCCAGGACCTGCTGATCAGTAGCCCCTAATGGGAAAGGCACGCCCCTGTATTGTGCAGTGCACGATGTATGCAGCTGTATATGGTGGCTCTGCATGCTCAATAAATATTGAATGTTGTCAGACCTCTGTAGGGGAATGCAGGAGAAAATGAGACATGCCTGTGCCTGGTAGAAGTTTGCTCTGTCACATGGATATCTGTCCTTACAGTGGACTTGCAGGAACGGCTCTTGATAAGGTCTAATTCCCTGAGTTTATAAACTATGAGGTGAGTGCCTGCAGCACATGAGGAGAAGCTATCTCTTGCCCTGCTGAATGCCAAGCTTTCTTAAGAATTCTTAGTGATTGGGAAGAGGGCGATGGTGAGTGGGGAAGCTAGAGGGGAAATGATGGGAGAGAAATGTGGGGCCAATTAGCTGAAATGTTCCAGTGAGTGCTTCCTCAGCTCGATGGGCTCATTAAACCACAGATATCCTTGACAGGTTTTGGTTGTAGTTAAGAGCAGACGTGGAACCTCTGTCTTGCATGTGTGGCCAGCTGCATGTCTCCAAGTGTGCAGGTCTGCCTGCTTCCCTCAGCTTCTCCATTCCACACCCTGGTGCCCTCCCCCATTGCCCCCCAGGAGGGTCTGCAGCCTGTGCTGACTGTTCCACCCTGAAGTCTCTCCCAAATACCAACTGATTTCTCTGCATACGCAAGATTATATTTTCCCTTTGAAAGTTTAATTTGAATGCTCAATGCTCAGTTGCCAAAGGCTGTGAACTAATTTCTCCTGTCATTGCCACTTGGTGAAAATGTCATCCTCAGTGAAGCAGGAGAGGCTAATGAGGGGTGAGGAGGGGAGAAGAGGGTGGGCAGGAGACCCAGACCCTCCTGGAGATTCCTGAGTGCCACACCCATTAGAGACCCACCACCCAGTACCCAGCATGGGGAGCTGCCCATGTCAGGGCCCAGGGGTGGGCAGCTGGGAGAGGCCCGACTGCTTGGCTCTGCTTCCTGTGTGGAGTGAGCTTGCTCGGCCAGCATGCTCTGGGAAGAGGCAGCCAGAGGCCCGGTGACCTCTAATGAGAAACATTCTAAACAATGTTTCTGCTCTTTGCAAAATCACTGTCCACTTTGTGGACTGGTGTGACTTATGTAAGGGTCCTTGCAAGGGTAACTCTGCAACAGAGCCAGGGGGACTTGCTCTGCAGACAAATTTGCCTACTGATTGTTAGTGGTCAGTTAGAACTCAGCTGGCTGCCGGGGGAAACTCAAAGCTAAGTTCCACACTCAGGAATGCTTCCTGGCCTTCTGGGGTTTCTGGCCATGCTTATTTTTCTATTCCCTTTAAATCATTTTTATATTTCTGCCTTATATGGTTTTGAGATTTTTTTTTCTTTTTTTCTTCTTTTTTTGTTTGAAAAGTGTACTTTTTATTTTTTGGCTTAAAATGTTCTTTTTAAAAATTGTGAAATGCTTTTTAAAAAGAAGCACCAAAGCCATAAATAATACCAATTTACTTTCCCTACCTCTATGCTCGACATGCACACAGTTTAGACTTCTTTGTGCTTCAGTTTGCAGGTCACCACAGATTCATTTTGGAAGTGAAAAAGTAACAAATCCTAATAGAAACAAATATTGATTGCCCGCAGTGTGTGCCAAGAAGTGTGCTAGATACTTGCAGAAGTATTCTTCCCATTTAATGCTCGCAAATAGCCCTAGGAGATGGGCATATCATCCCCATTTCTCAGATGAGGGTCAGAAAAGGTCAGGGAGTTGGTCCAGCGTTCGCACCCTAGTAGATGGCTGAGCCGAGATTTGAACTTAAGACCAATCAACTTCTAGTGCTTTTTATGTTATACCGAGTTTCCTGTTAGCAAATCATTTCAGAATAACGCATTACACTTCAGTCCACACATCTGTGAATGGGTATAGTGTTCTAGGCCCTGTCTTCCTCTCTGGGTTATTGTGAGGACTGAATTGGAAAACATATGGGAAAGCGATATCAAAGCAGTGTGAGGCTGAGTGAGAGAAATGATGAGTCGTTTATTGTCTTGCTGGTCACCGTAATAATGACCTGTATTCTGAGCCTAGGCTGGGATCTGGAAGCCCAAATCCGAGGCTGAGGAAGGGGAGGGCCATGGGCAGCTTCCTTCTCTAGCATCTGGGTCCCCTCATTGACTACTAAACACTGATGACTTTTCCTTCAAAGCTTGATTTTGCCTTCAAGCTTTGCCTTCAAACCTTGACCCAATTCCCAATTACATTTCTTCAGACCTTCCCACTGCCTACCTTTAGAAACAGGGGGTTTGAACCTGAGACTAACTAACTTCCAGTGCTCTTTAGGTTACTCAAGTTTCCTGTTAACAGAATTGCAGCCAGAGCTGGATTAATCCTAATATTTGGGGCATGGGCTGTGGCCCCATGGGGAAGGGTGTAAATCTTCCCATCTCTGGGTGTGGGCCCCTTGACGTGTGGCTGGGTAGCACTGCTCAGATACTCCCCGACACATGGAACTTGTCATGGGTTGGTGGGCAGGTGAGCTCCTCGGGGCTGGCTCAGCCATCAGTGCCTGGCCTCAAACTGCCCCCTGTGCAGGGCAGCAGTAAGCTCTAGTTGGGCAAACAGAAAGGAAGCCAAGAGCCTTAGAAACAATGGTTCAAGGGCTAGCCTGGAGGATGTCAGGAATGTATTTTTAAAATTACTTTGGCCTCTGCCTGCATTTGCTGCTCTGAGCATTTCCTCAGGTGTATAGCCAAGGCCCCAACAAGCCAGGACCTCTCCTCTGCCCCAGAGCCCTCCTGCCTGTTTCCAGACCCTTAGGGATCCATTGTTTCATGCTAAATGCAGAGTCCAGGGCTGCCAAACCTGTCCTTAAATGGAGGGACCCACTCTTTCTTCTTGTAGCTTCCCCAACACAGCATCTTTGCTTCTATAATACTCATCTCCAAACACTCACCCTCTAGAATTGGAGCAAAAAAGAGTACTAAAGTGGCCACCAATTTGAAATTCCCTAAGATGTCAGCATCCTTTCACCTACACACTGACCAGTCTCTGGGATCCCTGTAGGCTCTGGGGGTCCATCCCGTGTCACCCAGGTAACTCATGGAGCACCTTCAGGGGGAGAGCCCTAGCTTATTGCTAGGAGACACCAATTTTTGCCTTCAAGGAGCTCCCCAATAATGGGTTCCTAAAGGGCAGGAATGTACACTGGCACCCCCTTTCTGTTTCTTTTGTGCCAACTTTACGTAGGATTCCTTTTTTCTCATTTCCTTATTCAGCTCTTTCAATAGGCTTGGGAGTAGCCAGGAAAGGGAATATTCCCCATTTTAGGAAACTTACGCTCAGGGAGACCAAGTGACTTTTCAAAGGTCACGTGTCCACCATGAAAATCAAATCCAAGACTCTGATGTATTTGTCTGGCTCCAAGTTCATTCAGTGCCTATTTCCAAGAATCACTGCTTCACCTCAATATTTTTTCTGAGATGATGCAAATAGTTGGTGGTTAAAGGGCAGAGAGAGAGAACTGAGGACAGGGGTGGTCTGGGAGGTCTTCTTGAAGGAGGTGGGCCTGGACTGAGTCCTGGCCAAAGGAGAGAATGTGGCCAGGGAGAGGACAGATGACCTCTCAAGGTTGATCTCTGCCCAAGGTCTCTCTGATTTTGCAGGATCCAGATGCCATTCTCACCCTCATTCCCACCTCTCTCACCAGGGATGAAAGGCTTGAAATTAAAAAGTTGCCATTTGCTGGAAGAAGGCAGCTCTGGGCCCTGGGGCTGGGTCAGTGTGGACACTCTTGACGGTGCCTGTTCACAGCCTGCCTGGGCCAAGGGGAGGGAAAGTCATTGCCATCTGGCTGCTGAGCTGGGCTGGGGGTGGGGGGAATACACAGCTCGACTGGGGTCCTGTGCACCCAGACTGGCTGGAAACAGTACTCGAGGCTGTCTCGTACCCTGGCCCCACTTCCTGCCTCTCCTCTCCACCACTCCCTGACCCACATCTCAGACTGGACCTGGGCCTGGGGACAGTCAGCGCGGACATTTGTGGAGGGGGAGGTTAAGGCAGTCACGGACATTTTCATTTATATGACAGAAACTTCTATAGCTTTTGCTTTGTCATTCATGTCTGAGTGTCTGCTCTGGGCAGGATGCAGTGTCTATACTTGGGGTACTGAGGGTGCAGACACTGTCTCTTCCTTTGTAGGAAACCATGTCTGGTGATTATACAATGGATACCTGATTTAACTTGTTCCGTGCTTTCTGCCCATGCCCACAACTAAATTAGGGTCTGGGTTTCAAATCTATGAAATGGAGCAGGAACCATGGACAGA
>PVKY010007842.1:0-14569 GCA_004027775.1 Bradypus variegatus
TGTAACAGCCTACCTTGACTAATCCAGAAGCGGGGTGCTGCTGAAACACTGCAGGGCACTGGCTTAGTGAATGAATGGCGGGTGGCAATCGTTTCCTTCCCCCGCAAGCCTTGAGTTTCATTTACTCTCAATGAGCCAGGCACTAAGTGGGGCAAGCTACGGCCTGAGCAAATTGGGCCTGCAGGTCTTTAGTGCACAGCAGTCTGCGTGACCAAGGCAGCTAAATGTTTAACCCATTGTCTTTGTGAGTCAGTAAGGAGAAAAAGGGTAAATTGGCCTTCAAATGTGACTTCATGGGAAGCAGGCAGGAGGTGAGAGGCTTAGTCTCACAAAAAGAGCAAAACGTAATTGTTCGAGTGTTATTCTAGTCCTTCCTGCCCCAGCCCTCAGGTCAGAGTGACCAGTTCCTGCATCGGTGCCCCCCCCCATCCTTAGGAATGTCTCTGTCTAAAACCCTTAGAAAAGGGCTTGCTGTTCTCTGAATCGCACGGCTGATTTTCCCTGCAAAAGCGGTACCTGCCCTGCGAGAGAAAAGCTGCTTAAATTCTGCCTCCCTGTGAGTGAGCCCTAAATAAAGTCCATGTTTCAGCAAATACTGGGCGTTTTCTTTGGTCTTTTGACTGGTAAAGCCCCCTTGGGCTGTGACACTAAGTTTCCAGAGAAACATGAGAGCAAGTATGTACAAAGATAACTGAGGTAGGAAAGGACATAAAGGAAAGAAATCTAGTGGAGTCACAGGCAAACAGATCAGACCCCCCTGTTTTTAAAGGAACTATATAGCCAAAGAAATATGAAGCATAGAATGAAATGCACTGACTGTTCAAGACTTAAAAGCCCCTGTACTGACAGCTACAGGAAGTGGGCCCTGCAGGAGAGCACACTCCTTGCTGACCACTTGAGATGAAGCCATGGAAGAAAAGGGACTGAGGAAAGACCCGAGGGCTTCAGAAGACAACAAAGGAGATTCTCCCAGAGCGCAGGATCAGGGTCAAATCAGGCAACTTCTCCCACCCACCCAACTCCTCTAGGGAATTTAGGAACCGCAATGGACCCGTGTCTGCTATGTGTCTCCCTTTTCTGAGAGGGAGATTCTATTACAATAAGCTTGGACACATTTAAGCACTGCATTTTGGCAGGGATTAAGGAAGTGGGTGGAAAGGGAGAGGAGGAGGCAGCTTGTCCTTTCAGTACAAAGGTCGCTGGAGTATGATCAATTACATCCTGACCTGACAGAGAGAAGCGTGAAACACTGGTAAACCCTCAGTGTGGCCCCAGCTGCAGTGACTAGACGTCTCCCCTGGTGAAGGGTGTATGTGTGTGTGTGTGTGTGCTCTATGTGTGATGAAGACTGAAATAGATGTTTGGTGACCAGGAGGGAGATTGTGCCAGATGCTCCTAGTTGCTCATCAAACCATTTCCCTTCTTCTTACGGGCAAAGAGTTAGACTACATTAACCCTGCTTCCCTTGCAGTGAAGTACAACCACGTGACTGAGTTCTGGCATGGCAACAGGGGGCAAGGCAGTGTGTGAGCACAAGGACCATATGCTATTTACAAGCCCAGTCCAAAATCCCTCCCATAGGAGGTTCTCTGTTCTCTTTCCCCATCCACTGGCTAAATGGAGACCACCAAAATGACCTACAGAGGGCAGGAGGCAGCAGGGAAAAAGCCTGATCCCTGAGCCACAGCTTGGAAAGAGCCGCCTAAGATAGCCAGCTGACTAGCAACATCCATGTAAGACCCTGTGAGCAAAAAATACACTATTATTCTCTTAGGGTTGTTTGTTATAGTAGTTAGCCTATCCTCACAGATATAAATTCTTTATATTTTTTAATTACACAAGCAATACAATGCAAATGATGTAAACAATGCAGAAATAATAACCTTAAATTTTTCATCCCTATCTCCTCTGCCCACTATTACATTTCCTAGGAATAAGCAATGCTAAGAATTTCATATGCATATGCATAGGAACAAGTCTAGGAGGATAAACTAAATTTGTTTCACTTTTGTTGTGAAATAATTTCAAACTTACAGGACAGCTGCAAAAGTTAATACATACAGAGAATTCAAACATGTCTCCACCTCCAGATAACCAGATCCACCAATTTTTACATTTTGCCACCTTTGCCATTTCATTCTATCATCTATCTAAAATTTGAAAGCAGGTTGTATGCATCATGCTAGTTGAATGCATTTCCTACAAACAAGGATACTCACTTATGTAATCACCTTACAGATTTTTTAAAATTAGATTCTAGTATATCTAAGGGTAGATGAGCACTTTTAAGAAAATGCAATTAGAATTAGCTGCTAAAGAGACCATTGTTTTAAAACACAAAACAGATTGTAATTCCAGATAAACTGGAGACCATATATTTAATATTCTTTTATTAATACAGAAAAACCATAGGTAAATTGGAGAAAATTAGAAAATGCACACAAGAAAAAAAAAACATTGTATTCCCTACTACTCAAGTTAAAACCTTCTGAATATCCTTCTAGCTTTTCTTCTATGTACATATGTGTATTTTCAGAAACAGAAAATTACTCCCTACTGAATAGGAAAGATCATAATCTTTCCTTTTTAGTGGCTAAGCCAGAAATTGTCATTTTAATCTTGAGTTAGGAAAGCATAATGTGGATACTTTATATATGTTGAGGTCTCATAGTAAAATGACTATGGCACCAAAATTAAAGTATTTTTCATGGCTTACGTTACAGCAAAAGACGATATATAATTCTCTACACTAGCCAGGACAAGGAGAGAAGTTCTGATAGAACTAGTACAAAATTGAGCAGTGGCTGATAACCAGGGTGTGAGAAGAGCATTAAATTATACACAAGTGTTTCTGTGTCTTTAAGTCCTTTCCTAAATTATTAAACATTTACCCCTCTCCCCCAAAAGTAATACTACTCTTTATATTTAGCTGCTTTAATTAAAAAACAAAACAACAATAACAACAACAACAAAAAACTGCACACTCTGTTAGCCAGGGCTGAGGAAAGCCTAACTGTATAGATTTTCACTCTCAAATCACTGATTTTGCACTCTTTTGGGGCACCATGAGTTCAAAGGTAAGCACAAATCATTGGCTACTAATAATAGTTATGATTCTGAAGTTGTAAAACCATTTCTTTTTTAATGATTTAAAACACTCAAAAATATCCCTAAGTCCTATTCACTGTCTTGTATTCCATTCTAACATGCTTTCTTTACAAGGAAATAGATTGTGTGGTCACAGCTAGAGAACTAGCTGTCTTCACCTAGGTTCACCAGGGTATCCCACGTATGTATCAGATAAAATGTGAAAACCACTAGTGCTATCTAAAGCACTTAACCCATAACACCAGTACCTCGCTATCCACCCAGGTGCCGCTGAGGAAATAATCAGCCTTAAGACTGCCATGCCAGCTTTACAAACCAGCAAGTGACTGCAAATGTAACAATTCCATGTAATCACAAAAACGATGCAACACACGTTTTCTTTTAACCGAACATACGGATTTGGGGAAGCCAAACCCCTTCAGCATGCTGACCAAGGCAAAAGTTTTGCCGATAGTTGGCAGAGCTGGGGTTCTCAGAACAGAGCACAACGTCTGCTGCATGCTTTTCAGATGTACACTGTACCCGTTTCCAAAACTGTAATTGCGCAAGTTCTAAAATGAAGCGCGGGGTCTGGAATCAAAACTAAAGTGCGATACTAAAGGGGACAAAAGTCTTTCATAGGGAAATCTTTTCCAAATGACACACACAGCATCCTCAGCATCACACTCCAACTAATGAGATAACTTCTCAACCTACACACACCCCATTTTGAAGCTTTGGGGAGCATTTCAGAAAGGACCGTGGCCTTGAGAAAGAGAAGTTCACGGGTACAGAGACTAACGAGCTGAGGGCAGCCGCCTCCCACCTGAGGCTCCTGCTCCGAGTACGGAGCGGCACCTGCAGACAGCAGATGCTCCGTGGGCCTCGCGGAGCCCCTAAGGGAGCGCTAGGCCCGCGAGGACCCCCGCCACCTCCGCACTCGGACCTTGCAGCCACCCCGGCGTCCAGTCTCCAGGGTAACGGCCGCGCCCCGCCCCGCGGCCGCAGCCTCCTTCTCGCGAGAGTTGGGAGCCGCCTCATTTCCTGCTTCCGGCGGCGACTGGTCCCGCGGCCCCGCGTCCAGATGGTTGTGCTGTGGCTCTGCCCCCCGCGGGGAATGGCGGTGAGTCCCGGGTGCTGGGAGGGCGTCCCTGTCACCTAGACTGTCGGCTTAGCGGGGGACGCCGAGACCGTTACTTCCTCCCCATCCGGGCACCGGCGGGGCGTCCGCTTCCCGGGCCGCCTCTCTCCCTCGGGCTCCCTTCCCGCAGGGCGGCCCAGGCCCTCCTTGCCGCATCGGCCCGGGGGCCCACAGGCAGCTCAGCGCGCGCACAGGCCTCGCCCCCGGCCCCGGCTGCCCCCGGTACCCCGCCGGGTGGAGGCGGGCATGTTCGTCGCGTGCGTGCAGTGTGTAATCCGTTACTTCACCAACAGCGTGTTTACAGATGAGGAAGCTCACTAGGCAGCTATGGCGGCGCCCTGGAAGAGAGCTTTGCTGATACTCCTAGCCTCTCAGGCTGTGTCCGTAGTGAAGGGCTTTGAAGAGGAGGACGTTCCAGAAGAGTGGATCCTTCTGCACGTTGTTCAGGGTCAGATAGGAGCCGGGAATTACAGCTATCTGAGATTGAATCACGAGGGAAAGATAATTCTTAAAATGCAGAGCGTAAGAGGCGACGCGGACCTGTACGTCTCTGACGGCACCCTTCACCCGAGCTTTGATGAGTATGAGCTGCAGTCTGCCACTTGTGGCCAGGACACCGTCTTTATACCGGCGCACTTCCGACGCCCGGTGGGAATAGGCGTCTATGGACATCCGTCCCACCACGAAAGCGAGTTTGAAATGAGAGTATATTATGATAGCACAATCGAACAGCACCCAGCTGGGGAGGCTGCTTTTCCTTCCGATGGTGCCCAGTCAAGTCGGAAGCACGCTTACGCCCCAGAGGACACATCTCAAGAAGAATCCGTTCTTTGGACAATATTAATTAGTATTTTGAAACTGGTACTTGAAATTCTTTTCTGACTCATTGGATATACTCTGGAGTATAATTCCCTTAATCTGTGAAGTTGATTGCAGTTTGCTCTGAACCTTGCATACTTTTACCTGTCTGAGAATCTGGTTACCTTTTCCAGTTGGGAGGGTGAAAAATAAAGCCATACACAGTTTTGTTACCTCAGTTACCCCAAAAGTAGGGAAAGCAGCAAGCACACCGTTTGTTGTTTTAAGGATCAAAATTCCTATAAAAGGAATATGCACAATAAAATGTTTAAACTTCATTTTGAATAGTCAGATGACTAAAAAGAAAGATGATTCAAGTAATTTAGGGTTATATAAAAAATCCAGAGTAACCTTTTGTGCAGTTACACAGATCAGATTAAAAGGTACAATAACTTTATAATTTCACTTCAGTTAAAGAGTCTAAATGATGTTATAATAATGTGTGTAAGCTTTTAAGGGTTGCTAAAATCAAGTCTGAAACTAATGAAGGTGATTTATTTACACTTCTGTTAGCATGGACTAAAACCTCAAGCTTATATCCCAAATGGGGATGGGACCTTTCCTAATTTTTACTCCTGTCCTGTAGACAGCTAATGACAATTCTAAATCCAGCTACACCAAATTTTATTAGGCCATTTGTAATTTTATCACTTTGGGCTACCTACTGATTAAAATTCTTTAAGTCAACCTCATTATGCCACCTATGGTGAGCCAGAAACAAGACAAAATAGGAGTTTCACGAAAATGATAGTAACTTTTCAGGCTAGTAACCTTTCAGGATAATAGGTTAAGTACTTCAAATTAAGCTGCTAAATGTTTCCACTCAATTTTTGGAGATAGCTAAAGTACAAAGAAATGGCTTATCAAAAATAATTCAACTTGTGGATTAGAAGCACAGTTAATTTCAAAAATGTTTTATTGGCATAAAACTGAGAATGTTGTAAATAAACTGGCACCAGATATTTTACTTAAATGCATATTACAATATTGGGAGCAAAAACTATTTTATCCCTCTTTGCTGTTTTTCCCCCTTCTGCCCACTTTTCTGGGTGTTGGGGGAGCTTGCTGACAACAGTCACAAATCCAGCGACCTAGGAAAAAAATTGTTAATAGACAATGAAATTTTATTATTACAGGACTAAATTTTAAACCCACTTAAGCTGTCCTTTCGTAGCTATCACTTGTGATACTCACCTGTGGATTTGGAAGGGGAAGGACACTAAGGACTAACTTAAGGAGAAAAAAAATGAAGTCCCCTTAAAACAATCAGCGTAATTAACCCATGTCATGGAAAATTCAGTGCAAGAGTCAAAGGAGGAATGGAATCAGATGGTATGGACTTTAAAAAAAAAGTTAAAATTGTTTCAAAATTGTCTCTGAAATTTCATTGCTATCACACTGAGTTCAATAATAGAAATCCTACTATGAAATTCATTACTGAATTTGGCCTGTTTTCAGCTTTTTTCTCTGTGGCTCACTTGCAGCTGTGTTAACAGCATTCTCTGAAGTCCTGGTGAACTGTACTGACATAGCACTTTAAAACATACCAAGTATTTAATAACACAGTAAGACACTACTACTAAACTCAATCTGACTTACTAAAAAACTATAAACCACTAGTTAAGTTGCTCAGCTTCTTAATGAATGATTCCTGGAAACTTAGTTTGGGACATCTATTTTATAGAGCATTATACAGTGATAACTATGCAAATAAGTTCTACAATTACACAGATATTTGTGTAATGTCTTAGTCCAATTACTGTGATTTATTTTTTGATTCTGTGTTCGCTCTAAAGTTTGGAATTGTCATGCTGCCTCAATTTACAGAAATTGGTTTAACATGTATAAAGGCACAGCAGCCATTTTGTTAAGTTTCTAAATAGACGATGTATAACAATAAAATCAAGGCTTTGAAAGAAATCAGTTGTTCTGTTATTTTAGCTATTGCAGAAGAGGTACATAGACTCATACTATACATTGACCTATATGTCCAGAACTTTCAGAAGAAGCATTCTAACATTTACTCCTTAAGTTGGGTTATCTAGGATGGGTAACCAGATGAATATGATTTGTATAATCACAGATTTGGTCACTTTAATCTCAGTAAAGTCTCAGTAAAGTTATGGATAATCCCATAACTCAATGATTATTTTCCTTTTTTTAATCTTTACCTGATGGAATAGCACCAAGGCCCACACAAAAAGTATGATAACCTCTGTCACACACGTCACAGAACATCATTTCTTCTTCATGGTGGGGCTGTCCACATATAATGCACGTTTTACATTCCATACATTGCCATGGGTAGGTCTTAATCATAGAAACCAGCTCCATGGTCATATCCAGGCAAGAAGGATGGCCTAAATCAAAACCAGTATTAGTAGTATTTCAAACAATATTTAACTTAAAATGGTATAATAAAATCGTAGTTTGCTTTAAGACTTCCCAAGAATGGCTATACTGTTTAATGGCCAAAAAGAAGTGAAAATGCCACGTAGAAGAAAGTACATGGACTTTCTCTATACCTTACAAGTTACCCTGGATATCTGATGATTCTTTGAAGTTTGGCTGACAACTAAAAATGCTAGTTTTGAAGCAACAAATAAGGTGGTTAAAATTTTAAGAACACATGTCAATACTTACCACTATTCTCACATTGGGAGCAGTGTATAAGTGATTCAGGCTTTCCTTTCTTGTTGGACTCCTTACCCTTCAGACAAATTCCACATATAGCATTTGGAATGACCTTTGGCTGGAAGGGTAGAAGAGGGCTATAAATTCATGCCAGAAGAACTTACTGTGGGTTCAAAAGGAATTCTGTTATTGTATTGCCTCATTTTTACTTTTGTTAATTTGCTAATGAGGACCTTTTTGAAAAACATAACGTTTTTCAAAAAATGTACTACCTGAGATGGTATTCCAACCCAACTGATAAAAGCTTTAAATTGCACTTTAAAATTTTAGTCAATGGCATGATCTCAGGTTAGGATTAAATGTAACATTCTTTACTCCCTACGTGCACAGTAATGAACTGGAGGGGAAGACTGAATACAATGTCAAACTTCACTAGTACTACTAGTTAAAAGAGAAAATGCAAGTATGCAATAACCGTTACATGAAAGTTAGTTTAGTCTCACTGTAAGAGAGGAGTCAGTGTTAAATTTATACACTTTGTTTAAAAACTGCTTGCCAAAGTTGTAAAATTACATCAATAAAATTCAAGTTACAAAATTAATGTTTTAAATTTTTAACTCAAATGTTTCATGTATAGGCTATCATGTGCATAAATGTGAAAAATGAAAGGTGTGATTATCCCTTTTGCATATCTAACAAATTTTAAAAGCCTAAGTTTAAAAAGGCAAAAAGCATTCACTTTGAGACGCAAAATATTATGAAAGGGAAACAAGTTTTCAGACAAACCAAAAAAATCATAGTCAAATCAAAACAATCAAACACCCTTAATATCTGAATCCTACTCATCTTTCGGGTTAGAGAGAATGCACCCACCAATGAAGGTGTTTGAGATTTCAACATACTGGCGACACATGGAAAAGGAGAAAGAAAAGAAAGGCTCATTCCTAAAACTACTCAGGGAAGACGACATTTGAGCTTTACAGCCTTGACCAATATATAATAGTTTATGTTATATGAATACGTGAATAAAAGTGGTAGAAAAGGAAGAGCAAGAATGAGCCAAGAGTGAAATGGGGGGGGGGAGTTCAATATGTATACTATTTTACCTAGAATTATTTTAAATAGTCTTGTTATACATTATTTCTGTTGTATTCCAATGCAGCCAAATTCATTTCATGTTTCCCTTTCCTAAGACGAACCTAAAAAAAACTCTGACTTCTTATATACTATCTCCAGCTTTGAAATGTCTCCCTGCCACCTTCTTAACCTTAGGCCTAAACAATTTGCTGTTACTTCTTTATTTCTTATTCTTTAAATTATCTTTCTTTGCAAAAGATGACAGAGGCATTCAAAAAGAATTTTTGGCTTATTTATTTAAAAAAAGTCAACCTTATACATAAATATAATAAAAACAATAACTCTAAACAATCACAAATGTCTCTACAAAATAATAAATATCATGGCAGTTAAAACATACATATAAAACTTTACTGTTAACTATTCTCTATCTCCTATATGTATAACTTTAAACCCTGCTCCCCCCAATATAAGGATAGTGTCACATGCGCAAACGTTTTAAGTCTTGCAGTGTAGTTACCCTCTGTTATCTGTTATTACTGCTACATTGTAAGCGTAAGGTTTTCACTATGTTTTTCTATACCTAAATAAAAATAGCTAGGAAGTGCACTTTTATGATCCAAATTCTGGTTCCAATATGATCAAGTCTGTAACTGCCATAATACACAGCAGAAAGCTACCTCTCAATCCACCAAAACTAAGAAATATCTTTTGGATATGGTACCTGTGCTAAATGTAAAAGATATACACATTTAATACTTGTAGTTTAGATTAGATACTGGCATATTAAGTACTCTAATATTTTTCACTAAAATTAGGGAAGTAACCACACAAAATTAAATTCTAAAAAGAGAACTCCTCATAGGAGATCCTTTACAAAAAAAAGTCAAAAGGAATAGAATGCAAGGTTAATCATTCACATTCTAGAGCAATTCAAGTTCTACAATCATTAAAATATACATTAAACACCTACGATAAAAGGGATACCAAGAAAATTCCAGGTTTACTTCTAAGCTTAAAATCATAATGTTCTGTTAAAACACTTAAAATTTCTTACCCAACAGTCTTCATCTTGATGAAAAGAGGGCGAGACAGGGGTGGAAAGTGGGACAGAAAGAGACAGAGCTTTGTAGCATTTTCTACAACGATGCTGCATCTCAATATAAATAAAAACCACATTGCTCACTGAGGCATTCTGAGTGCTCTAGGAGCCACACTGCACCCAGGACTTGAGTGCACACTGAGCCCCACTCACAGGCTGGGGAAGCCAGGGGTCCTGTGGCCTGTGAGCTGCGGACGGACAGAAGGAACCAGCGTGCCCAACTCCCCCGAACAATCACAGAATCGAACCCTACAGGTGTCCGCTTCCTGCAGCAACAGCGAAGTTTCACTATTGACAACAGAATTAAAATGCTCATCCTAAGAGTCCTCCACATCTGAAATTGAAGGTGCACAAAAAGTAGTTCTTCATAAACTTACTTTCCTGCTTGAAAAATAACCAAAGATAAGAGACTTTCGTCGTAGCACTGAAACAGTGTAGATTTTCATTATATACTTGGAGGCTTGAATCCTAACAATTATGCTTTCACTTCAGGTTAATGTAACCTAAACAACACTGTCCTACAAATTAAGGGCAAGCACTAGTGAATCTTATTAAGCAAGACATCAAATACATTATCATTTTTCTTAACCCTTTTTTAAAAACACATTTATGTATACATGACTTTCAGCTTTAAGCACCCTAATACTTAGGCACATCCTGGCTTATACTTTTCACAGAGAGGTTTCTTTAATAAATATGTTCACATTAAGTCCAATCTTTGAAGTAGCAAACATTTTTAGGTATTAAAAATGTTCACAGATTATAAAATGTATTTTACATATTAAATTCCCTTGTGTACTATTAATTTAGGTTAATCTATATGTTTTCTTAGATACTGAGTCAGTGATAGTGTGACTAGTTCTTTTCAGCCTGTATTAAAACTTTTATTTCAATATTCCCCTCTTTTTTTTGTTACCCATGATTAATCCAGACTACTGTTTAAAAGATCTACTTAATATCGAGAACAATTACAGGCCAATGTACTCTGAATTGCCACTCCAATTGGTATCTCTCATCAGACCAATGGCATGCATTCATTCATGTAGGCAAACCTTCGGAAATGTGATCTTTGGAATACATTTGCTTTCAATTAATAAACCTGAATTTAAATCTTTAGTTTTTTAAAAAAATTAAATAAGCTATATATGTAAAAACAAGTACAAAAATTATATATCTGCAGCCTATTTAAGCCATCCTTGGAAGCTGACCCTTGCCTGAATGAAGCTTAAAATGTGTCACAGGCTGCAAAAATATGTATTTTCGAGTTGTTTATAAAGGCATTTTCTAATAAGATATGGAGGACACAAATTTGTTAGGCTGCCTTTTTTATCTTCATGGAAAAAAAGGTAAACACACAGCTAGAAAATGTTCTGGTGAGGTTGAGAGGACGTTGACTCACAGCCCACTTCAACCTGTTTTTCTTCTGGATTAGTTGCCACAATCACCATTCTGACATATAATGAGATGTTTAACAATTTCACTTGGCAAAACTTGCTGATTAACTTACTCCAAAACTTTCCTTCAATACACCTTCATGATCAAAATAAAAGCATTCTAAAGATTCCAAACCAAAAGAACTGGATATTTTACTATTACCACCCAAAACATAAAACTGGGCAGCTAAGTCCAACTCCTTTTATGATATTCTTAAATCCCTATATACAAATAAGACTACTCACCTCTCACCTAACCCTTTGAAAGGCAGGAGACAGAGAAAGGAAACATTAAAAAATAATAATAATCATAGCTGTTGGTAACCTACTTCCTTACTCAAAATAACCAGAAAAAGCTGAGTATTTCTAAACCAAAATACTTCATCCAATAATGTTGTAATCTTTGTCATAGAATTACATAGGCTATTTGCCAAGTTTATGCTAAAAATCAGCACAATGTAAAAAACAAATGTTACTATTCTCTATCCCAGAGTTAGCAGAATTTGACAGATCAAATAATCCCTAGATTAAACCCAGATCTTTCTCAATGAAAGGCACTACAGAAATGCAACTTAAGTCTAACGGTATATCCATCCATACTTCACAGCATAGCATGTTTAGCTATTCTAAATACTAGTATATTTAAACTGCTAACTAATTATGATCTTTGAAAATTGTTTTTAAAAACCAACACTTGCCTAGTTGTTATTTAAAAGAAAAAAGGCTCTCATAAATTGCAAATATACAGAAAACAGAAGCTAAACCATCACCAAAAGTGACAGAAAAGCCACCAGGGAAAAGAAGCTGAAAGGAAAGAACTGACAGAGGAGCACAGCATGGAGAAGAGCTAGTGAAGTACCGCAAGCAGGAGTTCCACGATCTCGAAATTCAAAATTAAAGTGTTTCAGGGAGAGAGGCTGGTCAGGAAAGAAGCTGAGTCAGGGGCTTTTTTCTTCTACCTTGTACCCAGGAACTGATTTGGACAGTACAGAACGTTTGGAACCATCTTTTCTTGGAGTAGCAGCTTTGTCTTTTGGTTTTTGTCTTCCCTGAAAAGAATCCTCCTGGTTGTCAGGAGGGCTTTCGCCTTCGGAGACATTGCCAGAAGAGCTGTCCTACAGTTCAAAAAGGACAAAGAAAAATGCCTTGAAGTTAAGACACTAAAGGCTGAAGCATGAAATATACAAAAAAATTTTTGAATACAGGAAATATTCAAAAAAACTTTTAAGTTTCTTCAAGTTAAACAGAATAAAAAATCATTCTAAATCTAAGAAAAAGTTTCCAGTGGTGACTAAATCATTAAAAATAATTTATCCTTCTTATAAGTACAATAGAACATAAAGCTAATTTCATTTATATCAGCAACTGCCATAACCAATTTTGTTTTCTGAATTCAGAACAAGAACAGAATTATCTAATTTAGTTATTTTTACAACATACAGCTTCAATACCATTCTGCCATGTCACAAAGAAGCATATTTGTTTCAAACAAAAATCGTGTTTAAAATACATCTTGTTTTTAATAAGTACATGATTCAGAATTTTCAATGCAGTAATAAATGTCATCAAGGAAGTCCTCAAAGTACACACTTGTGTTTTTATGAAGTTAAATTACTTGGGGGCCTATGTCTCCAAATATGTAGAAAAGTTACTTGACATCTTTTAGATATTCAAAGTCTACTGGCTCAATATCTGACAAATTTAATTCTTCATTGTTTAAATTTAAAATATTCTAATTAGAATAATTTTATGTTCACTATAAATTATGAAATTAATGAAAAAATTAGATTACCCATAATCACCCTGATGAACTCCCTGAGACAACTATTAGGAATATGAATATATTTCTTTTTTCTGGGAGTGTGTTTTTATAAATATATATTTTATGGGCGAGGAGACTGATTCACATACACATACCCTACCTATATATGTGCTCTCATTTTTTAAAACACAAAACTGGAATTATATTACATATTTGTGTATGTGTGTGTGTATGGGCATGGTGTATGTTATTTTTTAAAACATTATGTGCATTTTCCTACATCACTAAATATTCTCTGAACCAAATTTCTAACATGTAAATGTAACATAGTATCATCTACTGTGGATATTAAGACTTATTTTTAATTTTCCATATAAGAAATAGTGTTAACACTCCAATGGACACTTTTTCCTAATTAAAGTCTTGTCAGCATATGATTGGTTTTTAGGATAAAATTAGCAGATTTCCTAGGTCAAATTCTGTGAAAGCGTACTGTCAAAATCCTTTCTCAAAATATTGCTTTAGGAGGAGGGGGCAAGATGGTGGATTGGTGAGCTGTATGTTTTAGTTACTCCTCCAGGAAACTAGGTAGAAAGCCAGGAACTGCGTGGACTGGACACCGCAGAGCAATTTGACTTGGGGCATACTTCATACATCACTCATGAGCACGTGGAACTGCTGAGATCAGTGAAATCTGGAAGTTTTTGCAGCCAGGGGACCCGCGCCCCTCCCTACCAGGCTCGGTCCCGTGGGAGGAGGGGTCGCCAGCGCTGGGAGCGAGAGGGGAGAACGGCAGTGGCCCCTCTTATCGGGAACTTATTCTGCTGATCCAAACTCCAATCATAAATAGACTCAGACCAGACAGCAGAGAATCCGAGAGCAGCCAGCCCAGCAGAGAGATAGGAACAGCAAAAAACGGCAGGAGGAACCCAGGAAAAAAAAAGCAGCAGCTTTTTGGAGTTCGGGCGCTTGTAAGGGGAAAGGGCAGAGCTCAGGCATCAAGGCCCATCTGCAATTCCCAAAGAGGGACTCATCTCTCTAACCCCCTGAATCTTTCCTTAATGGCCCTAATTACTTTGTCTCTTAACATTTCAATAACGAACTAGATGTGCGAGGAGGACCTTTTTTTTTCTTTTCTTTTCTGTTTCTAAAACAATTACTCTAAGATGAGTGCAGAACTAAGAGAGCTCTGAGACAAAAGGCAATAATCCAGTGCCTGAGAGAATTCACTAAACACCACAACTTCCCAAGAAATGGGGGGCGTACACTCACAGCCACCATCCTGGAGGACAGGAAACACTTGTGCCCATTGCCAGCTCCATAGCCCAGAGATGCCCCAGACAATCAAGTGTGACAGAAGTGCTTCAAATAACATGGAAACACCACAAAATTGGGCATGGTCATTAGCCTTCCCTGCACCCTCAGCTGGTTGTCCCAGAGCTGGGAAGGTGGAGCAGCATGAACTAACAAAGCCC
>PVKY010007843.1:0-14532 GCA_004027775.1 Bradypus variegatus
AGTTGAACTACTGGATGATTCCTGGTCAAAGATCAGATGTGAATTAAGTGGAATAACAGAATTATAATTCCTACAAGGAAATGCGAACTGAATAAAACTACTGAGAAAATAGCTATAGACCTTTCCCTTTGGCTTTCCTCACAAAGCAGTCCTCTTGTAAGCTCTACAGCTCTCAAGCCATGCAATGAAAATGATACAGCTTAAAAAGCAGAATGGTTTTGCATAACTGGTCCCAAGCAAGTTTGTGCTCATACTGTTCAGCATCAAAGACCCAATTCAGGAATAGATCCCTTGATTGTTTACAATTTAGATGTGTCCATACAAAACAAGTGAGGGTAAACTGGTAGACATGGGATTTTTAGAGAGCTATTTCATGTAATGTAAGATAGAAATGGATATTTTGTTTACCTAAGAGAGTGATTTCCGACCAAGAATTTAAGGAGGAATTCTAAAGGATTCGTGTCATTTTCGGGGAGAGAATAGTGTGTGCTTAATTTCTTTTAATGCATAAATATTTATAAAATGGAATAGTTTGAGCATACAGCATGTTCATTAATGGACATTTGCAGCAATAGTGGAGATTTGGTTAGTTTATTATTCAGTCACTCAGTTTATCATTTAGGTGAACACTGCAAGCTGCTATTATGTGTTTTTGATCATTATATAGTCTCAAGTTCTCATTCTTAGTCATATTTTATTTAATTTGTACTTACAATGGACCACTGGTAAAGGACAGGAAGCATAACAATGTTGGTGTGGAAATAAAGGCAGAACGTGGTCGTGATAATTCTCATCATTGCCCAGAACTCCTCTGCATCTGTAGGTTGCAAAGTTCTTATCAAGCACATCCAGATGTTTCTACTACAATACTAAAAAGAAAATATAACGATTATATTTGGCCTGGTTTTATAGAGTAGGCATCTATTTTTAAATAATGTGGCCCACTTCTTGTTACCAGTGCCTGCTAATCAATAAATTGAACCAAAAATACACCCTTTCCTGTTTAGTTATAAGCCAAATAAGGCAGGAACTATAAAATTTACCATAGGAAAGGCAGAGGGCTTATTTGAATCAATTAATAAGCACCTAAACTGATAATCTACATGTGTATGACTTTAAGAGTTTTCAAATTACCTCTATTTCCATTTGATCCTAACTTAACCCTTTCTATTTCATCTTAACCCTTTCTGCGTCATCTGGCTGTTGGCTGTGTGCTCTTCCTCCCAATCTCTAACTCTGTGGCTAAGTACATTGTGCTCCCCCTCTTGCTTGCTCTGAACCTCTAACCCTGCATCAAGGCTACTTCTCCCTCCTCTGATTCTTCCAGAAAAGAGAACCTTGCTAGAGAAAGGTGCAGAATCATGTAGACTGAAGTCGGGTTCTCCTGGTCCCATTCAGCAACCTGAATATCCCTTTCTTCAATTCCTTAGAATTTGGGTATAATGCTGATTACCATATCTTTGCTTCTCTCTTTTAAGCCCCCAGATTCTCCCTGCCAGCCCTTC
Source organism: Bradypus variegatus (assembly GCA_004027775.1). Taxonomy (NCBI): domain Eukaryota; kingdom Metazoa; phylum Chordata; class Mammalia; order Pilosa; family Bradypodidae; genus Bradypus; species Bradypus variegatus. The sequence goes on from PVKY010007843.1 coordinate 1,506, forward strand.
ATTTCAGCAGAACAATAATGGCCATTTATTAACTTTACGTTGGTTCTGATTGCTTCACATAAATCATTTCTGCTCCCAGGTACTGGGACTACAAGGTACTATTGTCCCCACGTTCCTGGTAAGGAAGTTGAGGCTGAGGTGACACCGACAGTAAGCAGTGTATCATCTGAGGTTTGAACCTGTCTGGTTCCAAAGCCTGTGACATTCTTCGACTTCCTTCAAACCTAAGCTCCTTCAGATAACCACAAAACATTGCGTCAATCCACTGATGTTCTTATATTTTTTCCTTGTTTCCTGCTATCCGATCTAGACCGTTTTCCTTTTGCCTCATCCAGGACCTGACTCGAATAGTTGCCACCTTCTCAAAATGTTTTCATCTTTTCCTGTTCTCTGAGCGTCTTTGCTCCCACCTTCAGGCATGTAATCAGCTCTTTCCCAAATGTGAGTAAATGTCTTTTTACCTGACCTGGCTAATCTCCCGGTCACTGTCAGATCTTCTCCTTCCTTTTGGGGTCAGAAGTCTCCAGCCTGAGGCGTACACCTGCTTCCTCGACTTCCTCTGCGTTTCCTCTGCAGCTCCCTAAAATCTGGCTTCTGCCCCCTCAAAGGTTCTTGCCGAGCACAGCAGCCTTTCTCAGCCCTCACCCTTCTCAGTCTTCCTCCAGCATGCGGCAGGATTAGAATCCCTCCCTCAGATTCTGCCTTCTCTTGTTTCGGGGACAGCCTGTAACTCAGCCAGTCAGGCTGAGAAAAATTCAGCTGCTCCAGAGAAGAGACCAATTGGGATCTGTCCCACTTAACTCCTAACAGGAGCACAGGATTTATCCAAGAACTTTGAATGGTTCTTTTATGAGTTCATCTTTTACCCATATGCTCCCACTTCTGTGTTTGCTTTGCTGTTTCTTTCACTGGGTCCCTAGAGTACTTTCTCCTATGTTCTCAGTGCTTTGCTTTTTGGTTCACTTATTTGATGGGCTCTTCTGCTTCTCATGAATTCCTCTTCTGTGATCATCATACCCACACATTTGTATTTCCAATCTTGACCTTTATGTGCATGGCAGCCCTGTATTCCCAGCTATAAGTGCTGTGTCGTGTAGAATTCTGCTCGTCTCCTTGTATAGCGTCTTCACATTGTCTCCCTGTCCCACCTGCACAACTTCTATGAGCAGTAAGGCCATTCATCTGGACACCGAGTTGGAAATCTTAGTGCTCTCTTTCACCTTCCTCACCTCTTTATCCATTTAATCTGTTCCACTCATATTTGTTGAGTACAGCGTCTGTGCCAGGCTTCATCCTAAGAGCTGGTAAAACAGTCATGGAGACCACACCCTCATGTATCAAAATTCTGGAACTTCTTCCTTTAACTTGCCCATCAGCTATTCCTTTTCCTGACTGCCATGACCTGTGTTACACCCCTAGCCTGACATGACCAGGATTCAGCAACCGCTTCTCCATCTAAGATCCCAGCTTTGGCCTTTTCTCTTCACTTCCTCTGGGCACATCGGATGCTCTATAAATACTTGTAAATCAGGTGATTATGTTTTCAAGAGAAGTTTTTAACTTTAATCTGGTGGTACTGTTTTTGAACTTTAGAATGACTTTTTTTAATTTGGTTTTATTGAGATATATTCACATACCATATAGTCATCCATGGTGTACAATCAGCTGTTCACAGTACCATCATATAGTTGTGCATTCATCGCCCCAATCTATTTTGAACATTTTCCTTAACACCAGAAAGAATAAAAGTAGGAATAAAATTAAATGTAAAAATAGAACACCCAAATCATCACCGCCCCCCCCATTCTACCCTATTTTTCATTTAGTTTTTGTCCCCATTTTTCTACTCATCCATCCATACACTGGATAAAGGGAGTGCGATCCACAAGGTTTTCACAATCACACTGTCACCCCTTGTAAGCTACATAGTTATACAATCATCTTCAAGAGTCAAGTCTTCTGGGTTGGAGTTTGATAGATTCAGGTATTTATATCTAGCTATTCCAATACATTAAAACCTAAAAAGGGCTATCTATATAGTGCATAAGAGTGTCCACCAGAGTGACCTCCCAATTCTATTTGAAATCTCTCAGCCACTCAAACTGTATTTTGTTTCATTTCACATCTCCCTTTCGGTCAAGAAGATGTTCTCAATCCCACTATGCCAGGTCCAGATTCATCCCCAGGAGTCACATCCTGTGTTGCCAGGGAGATTTACACCCCTGGGGAGAAAGACCCTCATTTAAAAAAAAAAAAAGACTTCTCAAAAAACTTTTCCAAGAATAAAGTGTCCTCCCCTTTTTTATTACATCAGACTTTTCTCAGTGCTTATGTAATAAATAGTGCAGGAAAGCAAATCTCAGATAAATTTATAAAGCCTAGAGTAAAGTAGAAGGTAGCTCATTATTTGGTATATTCCAACTGAGCATTAGAAATGTGGTTATGACCTGGCTGATGTATCCAAAGAATATAGCCTTTAAGCTTATTAATTAAGGTTATTATCAAATGTTACAGGATAAAGTCTATAAAGTGTTTAAGAATGAGGACTTAACTTTCCAAGCTTGAAAACATTGTGAATTTAGAAAATATCTTATAAAGAGAGGTTGAATAGTAGGCTCTATCTTCAAGTTGTTACATATGTCCTGTGAGTATTAACACTCGTAAAGGGCTAGATTTCAGGGGAAAAATCATATAAGAAGAGCCTGTTGATCTAGGAATAATGCTTTGTTTTAGCTTTTGCTTTTTTTCCCCTTTAATATCCTGCCAGTTTCCAAAAAAGGATTTGCCAGGCATTTTGGTGAGTCACATACATGATAGCATTTCTGACATTGAGGATACAGACTTAAAGCCATGTAGTTAGAGACAATAACTATTCACATAGGCTGAGGATAATTTTACTCCAAGTGTCCTTGTTGCCTTAACAAAAAGAGAAACTCCACATTACATAGTTCTCTTTGTATGATACAAGGAGGCTCACTAGTTTATCACTGGAAACCAATTTTTTTCCTGGCACTAAATTCTAAGGGAGATTTGTCACCTAGATCTCTATAGACATGACTTTGATGAGCATAGTGGACATTTTATAGAAGATAAGTAAACATTATTCGTATCAATCTTAGTTCCTCCTATCTGCCATTTATTTTTAAAAATTATAAAAGGCCAAGGGTACTTATCTATGAATCATCTGTGGCCTAGACTTTATGGCTATACCATATAGCTTCTCCCATAATATCTCTGCAAAAGTTTGGGCTCTGAACGATCAAATATCAAACTTTAATAGGGATATCATATCATGCCCTTTAGCCTGTATTTTATAACTAAATAACTTAATAACTTGCTAGGAAAGGAAGTCATGAACCACCTTTGCAGAAAGGGCAACTATTTGCTGATGATGATACTTGTTTTAAACAAGGACCAAAAAATTATGTCTCAAAAAGTTACTATTCCCAGTCCTATCATTTTGTTCTAGTTTGCTAATGCTGCCAGAATGCAAAACACCAGAGATGGATTGGCTTTTATAAAAGGGGGTTTATTTAGTTGCACAGTTACAGTCTTAAGGCCATAAAGTGTCCAGGGTAACTCATCAGCAATCGGGTACCTTCACTGGAGGATGGCCAATGGTGTCCAGAAAACCTCTGTTAGCTGGGAAGGCACATGGCTGGCATCTGCTCCAAAATTCTGGTTTGAAAATGGCTTTCTCCCAGGATGTTCCTCTCTAGGCTGCAGTTCCTCAGAAATGTCACTCTTAGTTGCACTTGGGATATTCATCCTCTCTCAGCTTCTCCAGAGCAGGATTCTGCTGTCTTCAAGCTGCCTCTCCTCTGCAGCTCCTGTGCTTTCTTCAAAGTGTCCCTCTTGGCTGTAGCTCCTCTGCAAAACATCAGTCACAGCTGCACTGAGTTCTCTCTGCCTATTGGCTCATTTATATGGCTCCACTGATCAAGGCCCACCCTGAATGGGTGGGGCCACGCCTCCATGGAAATAAGTAATCAGAGTTATCACCTACAGTTGGACGGGGCACATTCCATGGAAACACTCAAAGAATTCCAATCTAGTCAGCACTAAAATGTCTGCCCCACAAGATTGCATCAAAGACAGTGGCATTTGGGGGACACAATACATTCAAACTGGCACACTTTTTTTTAGAAAAAGCAACTTTTGAAGAAAATTAACATTCAGTTAGTAATAGATGGTGAAGATGACAGTCTATAAGTAATCTGCCCAAGCTAAATTTACTGAGGATAAAAGCTTTAGCAGAATCATTGTCTATTCTAGATTAAAATCTTTATCAGCTACATCAGCTAATAGTTGTATAAAAGATTAAAAGGTTGAAGTTGGAACTGTCACCTAAAGGCCCTCCTTAGCAGGAGAGATAGATGCTGCGTCTTGCCGGGTCACTTTTGTCAGAAAACCAAATCAAGACTTCAAGACCAGTTTCTCACTTGGTGCAGGTAACGTGGAGATGATGTCTCTCATTTTAACTCGAGTCAGTGGAGCCTGCCCGTTCCGTTGCTTATCACACTGATTTCCTCTTTCGGAAGGCTGCATGTGTCTGTAATCTAGGTCTCTCATAAAGGAATGTCACAGACCAAAAGAAAGGTGAACAGGTTGTATTTTCTGCATTTTCTTACGTGTGATGCCGTATCCTAGGAAAGAATTCCCAGTTGTCAGGCATCTTCCGGAGAACCTGAAAGGAAACGGGCTGGAGGACAGCAAGCACAGAAGCAGGGAGATCAGTTCTCCATCTCCGTGACCCTGGTGAGAGATGATGGCTCCTCCCGGGGCAGAAGCCGGTAGCGATGGGGGGGGGGGGGTGAGCCATGGTTAGATTTGGGTATATTCTGAAGGTGGCCCCAGCTTGGTTTACTGGCAGAGTAGATGTGGAGAGTGAGAGAACAGGTGTCTAGGATATCTCAGAAGTGTGTGGCTGGAGCACCTGGAAGAAACGTGCCATCAACTGAGGTTGGGTTTTCATGTGAATTTTTTCTCTTATTTGTAAATCTTGCCAATAATCCATTTTCTTCAAATACTGGGACATAACAACAACATCTACAGCCCCTGAACCAATTAGAGCCTAGCCCCTGTCATCAAATTTTAAGAGTCAGTTCGGTAAACTAACTTTGATTTAATGTGTCACAAATTTTAAAAGACTTTCAGAAACAGTGTGCTGTTTTCAAAGCAGTTTATTGGGCAGAGAGTGTACAAAAAGAAATTACAAAACTTGTAAATATTGTGTACAGTTTTATCTTGTACTGTTGAATATGTTTGTTCTAAAAACATTATTATACTTAAAACTTGGGAAAGCCAGATTTTGTTCAAAGTAAGCTGACCTGAAAGCTCATGAAACACTGTTTTAGTCATTAAAGAAAAATAAAAACACCTCAGATTCTCATCAAATTCCTGATTGGAAAAATAATTTATGATTAAGTTCAGGCAATGCCCAGCATTTAGAAATTCCACACTTGCAGCCTCGAGTATTCACAATTGACCTTTCCAGGACCTTTCACGTCCAGGAAGGAGTCTCGTAGCTGCCGAGTTAGCTTATTAGCCAGTTGCCTGGGTCCCTCTGTATCTCGATCTTCTGAGTAAGTCAATAAATTAAAGCTTTGATTTATTTGTAAAAAGATGGCCCTAAAAGAAAGTCAACAGCTGATGCCAAACTGAAAGCAGTCGTTTTTCACTTGCTTTTTATTGCATTTTATGGAAGAAACTATATGTGATAATGGCATTTGGAGATTTGTGAGGGGCTGAGGACTTGTGAATACCGGCAGTCTTTTGAATAAATGAAATGCCTCTGGGTGCGCGTGCTTCCTCCGTCGGTGTGTGTTCTCCGTGTGAGCAGCCGCGGCAGCAGGGTCCCCTCGGCGCTGCTTTCCGGGTGGTATCGCTGGATCCCAAGTGACCCTCCCCCACGGCCCCCAGCCACAATCAGTGCGTGTCTTAGAAGGCAGTTGGCGGATTAGAGGGGTCCTGTAAGGCTCTGATTCTGAGCCCGGGATTTGAACACATGAACTTGTCAACCACACATGAAGAGCCGTGGTTTTTCCTGGGCAAAATCTAGAAAGGCCAATGGCCTAACCACCCAGAACCGCTGGTAACAGCAAACTTAGCATGAGTTCCTTTTCTCTTTTACTTCTCGTTGTCAGGTTCAGGGCTACCAAAAGCCCTGAGGCAGACCTCCAATGTCTCTCATCAGTTTGCTTTAGGCTCCTCTTCCCAGCTGTGCAGCAGCACTGAAGCAGGGAGATGCCCTCCCGCCCCGTCTGGTCTTACCAGAAAGAACAAGTGAAGAAGTAAAGGGTTAAGTACAAAACTTGGAGGTGAATCTTTGTTAATACTGTGCTTCTACAATGTATTTGCAGAAAGGTTGAGCTGTAAAAAGAGGTGGTGATAGTACTGCCATTTTGTTTGACTGTATGGTGACAGTGTGATTGTGTCAGAATAAATAGTTTGTGCTTGAGTTTTATGAATTTATCATAGAAGGGCTACCAAATGATAAAGCATAACTACACTCTTATGACTTCATTAATTGTGATAACCAGACATAATTAGACTCCAGCTCAGAATAGAAGACAAAATGGGAAATAATTCTGAAAAAAAAAAAAGAATTGAGATTCCAAGAAACTGAAATAACATATCAGAGTGGTGCCAGCCTTACGTGGGCCACTCGAGCCTGTGGCTTAGGAATATCTTTTACCCTGTTGATTTTGTTTCCCTTTCACACTTCATATCGAAACAATTCCTTCTATGGTTGAGATCCTATAGGCTAGAATCATCTCAAGCCTGCTGAATGATGCAGAAATAACCATTTTGGCGATTGAAAGTTGATCCATTCATTTTGAAGTTACTGCCAGCTGTTCCTAGGGAAACATCAGACCTTCCTTTATTCCTAAGTGGGTCCTCAGTAAATACCATGTGCCAGGCAGTGTTCTATGCATTGGGAATATAGCAGAGGGCAAAAACAAAAACTAAAAATCCCCATCTTCATGAAGCTTATATTCTAATATGTATCAAGCCTCCAGGCTCAGTTGAGTCCTGAATAGGGTGAAACAGGGCCCCGTGAGTGGAGGTGGGGGAAGAAAGTTTGCGAATGGGGCCTCCCACCAGGTAGCCCCATGGTCTGCGGTCCAGACTGGTGCAGACCCCGTCTCCCCTTTGTTCTTCCTGCAGTCTCGGGAATTCTGTCCAGCTGCTCCCTGCATTTTCTACCATAACACCAACTAGGGCACAAAGCTATTTCACTACTTTTCCTGTCTCCTCTGTCATTGAAATAAGTACAGGCACCTCCTTTAGATTTTTATTAAGCCTTTACTGCTAGTTATTTATAGTGCTACCCAGTGCTAATAAAAATATCAGAGTTTTCAAAATTATAGGAAACAGATGTCCATGATTATCATCTAAACACTAATCAGACAGAGTCATCCCCTTTGAAACAACCCCAAACTCTCTCTTACCCTCCACATCCTCTCTGCTTGGGCTGCTTAGACATCAGTTCCTTGGCTTGTCAGTCTTTTCCCTACTGCCTTCTCCTTAGTCCTCTAGAAAGGTAAGAGGATTCAGAGTGAGGATGGACCAGGAGGGGATGGAACACCCAAAGAGATCCATTTCCTCCCCTCCAGTTCTGCCTGTGTCCTCCCAGTTTCATGTGAGAAATAAGTTCAATTAAATGGACTCCTTGGTAACCCTCCTGAGCCCGTTGTCAGGAAGACCAGTGCTGGGCTGGAGCCTGCCCCTAAGGCAGCTAAGAGCCCCCTGTGCCCAGAGCTTCCCAGCTCCGCATTCAGGACACCAAGAGAGTAAGCTGAAATTGGCCCTGGTGGGAGTCCCACCCGCCATGGTATGGAGCAGACTTTGCAGATCAGAATTTGGTTTTGCTCTTTTTTTCAGAGAGCTGTTTTACCAGCACACCACTGAGCAGACCCTTCTTAATTAAATTTTTCACCAATTCTACCATAGAAACACAATTCATGAATACTGTATTAGCACTCACGTTTTAATTCTGCTACCCACAATTTGGGGACACATACCAATGACAATCAACTGGAGATTTGACCCAGAAAGTTTTCAAAGCCCAACGTGACATCAGGCTGCACAGACCTTGTTCACGCTTTCATTACTTTTGAAAGAAGGACTGAGAAAATGTATAGGTTGTTTCATCTATGTTATTTCCATTGAAAGTTCACAGCAATATGATTCTGAAACTTACTTCTTCAGGTATGGGCCATGATCATAATTAACTTTTGTTTTCTCTGACTGCAGCCAGTTTGCTCATTCATGTTTGACTAATAAGGCGCTGCCTTTGCTGACTTGCCCTTCTGTGCTCTGTGTAGGACTGCACACGCAAGAGCTAAAGCGGACGCCGCCGACCAAGCCGCACTGGCCGCCCGCCAGGAGTGCGACATTGCGAGGGCTGTAGCCAGGGAGCTGTCGCCCGAGTTCTACCAACCAGGTAAAACAGTTCTCCTTTGGGGAGGAGCCAAGCTGGGGGCCTTTGGTTCTCTTTTGTCGATTCCTTTTCCTAGACCATAGCTCTTTGTTGCACTAAAAGGCCTGTGCATCTTGAATCCCAGCAATGCTGCAAAATAAATGGAAGGATATAATAACAATTATAGTAACAAAACCACCCGAAGTCTGGGTATGAGCACTGGAGATTTGGACTGTTGGCCATCCCATGTCCTCCCCCACCCCTGCCCCGCCAGCAACATGTGACCACCAGACTTTGAGCTGGTTGCAGTAAACAAGGTGAGACTCAAAACAACTATCTAATTCTAAGAAATTGTGTTAGTGACATTTGCAGATGCTCTAAAAAATGCTCCAAATTCAGAGGCACCTGTGACAATTAACATGAGCAGTATAAGAAAAGACAGCCGGTAAGGATTGTGACTCTTATTTTTAATGTACCTGAATAAAGCTCAAAGGATGTGGTTAGGAGATAAAACAAAATACCACTGAAAAGCCACTGCATAGATTAAGAGGAAATTAAAGTGACAACCTTAAAAATAACATTCTTGGTCATCTACCTCTCAAATAGCATAAGACAGATATTTGCAATAAATTTAAATATTGGATTCTCTTCCTAGTAGTTTCATAGTAGACTGTTTTTGTATTGCATTTCAAAATGACAATGGTCACTTTTATGTATCTTTCTCCATTGTTTTATAAACACTATCTTCCCAGGGATTGAGATATCAGCAGATTTCCAGGTGATGAGACCAAAACAAATCTTCTAATTCCTAAATGTCAAATTTTATATTTTCTTGGTAAAGAATTTTTCCACGTCAGTTTTTATTAAACCAAGCTTTCTAATGAGCCCCCGCCCCCCCACATCCCTAGCCCCACACCCTACACACCATCAGTGCTCAATATATGTTTGTTACAGATAAAGGTGATAAACATACTGGAACCCACACAGCATCACTGTGTGTAAATAAACAGTGTAAGTCAAATTAAAAAGAAAAGACTCAAAAACTAGAAATGTGGTGATAATAAAGGATGTGGGAAGGAGAAGGAAATGAGGAAGGAAGACAGTGAAAGACCAGATTAAGAAGAGTCTGTTTTTCTAAGAGAAGGGGCCCAGCCAAGTTGCTGAGTGATAAATACAGTCATCATAGAATGATTTCTGAAATAGTTCAAGTTCAAAGGAGGCAACCAATGACGATGGGGTGTGACTTGTACATGCATCTTTTTAAAACCTTTTGGTGGGATTTAAATCATTTAATAAGTGTATATATTTTGTTCTATTCTTATATGCATTGTTGAACTGCCTGATTGGGGTTTGAGATCTGTGGAAGAGTTCAGCTGCCCGGGAGGGGTTGTTCTGTCCTCCCCAGCCACGCAGCTTTTGGGAAGAAGCTCTGCAATTAGGAGACAAAGCTGTTTCACAAAACAGCTCTGGATTTGAGCTGCATTTGAAAGAAAACAAACTCACTGTTGTCGCCTGTAGATGGTAATTTCTTGGTTCTGTTGTTAATTCTGTTGGAGAATGGGGTCCCTATAGATTTCTATCAGGTGTTACCAAAAGGTAAATGGTATGGAAGGTCAGCTCAGTTTCCCAAACGAAATGGTTTTAAAAGGCTTTTATGGTATAAAAGCATTTGAGGGAAAAAAATATTGTGGGAAATTGTAATTCCACCCTTCCTTAGCTAAAACGGCTTCATATAAGCGGGTTTTCTCTCAGTAATGAATGTATCACGGCAGCATGAGATGACAAGGGGTCTATTTAAGACAGGAGCCAAGAATGATGGCTGAAATCCCCTTTGACCCACAGCCAACACTTCCTGTAAGCAACTAAATAGAAGGCCTTTTCTGTATTGAGTTTTATTGATCTTCCCAAGAGAGCATAACTCATGCTTTCCACTCTGTATTTTCATGGTGATCAAATCAGATAGACATTTTCTAAAAGGGCTTTCAAGTGCTTTTTGTAAGTCAGTCTGCTCATTTAATTTACATATCTCAGATAGAAATGTTCCTGTTCTTTGGAATGCAGGCATTGTGCATAGACATTGCTAATCCTAGGAAAAAGATGCCTGTCATAGCTTATATTTTCAACACTATTGTGGAAAGTTACCTATTTCCAGGAGCTGGCAAAATTTTCAAATACTTAACCTCAGTTAAATCTTATGTTTGTAGTGCAAAAGTGTATTGATCTACAGTTTGGTTAAAAAATAATGGGAAAAAATGCAGCCATATGGGATGGCTTTGTTATCAGTGTTCTAATGAATAATAAAAAGCAGACAAATGTATGTATGTGCATGTGTATACAGATAATTGCACACATACACGGAAATTTAAATTGTCATCTCTCTGGGTGATGAGAACTTAAAAATAAGATTGCCCTCTAAGAAAAACTTTAAAATGAGCCCACGATCCATTGGTATAGAAATATGTAAAGTGATCCTAAGTGATAGGATAGCTTTAAGAACTGCAGGATTTGCTTGTAACCTGATTGAACATACTAAAACACCTAAAGAAAGAATTGGTCGCTCAAGGAAGTAAAGAAAAAAAAGTCACACAGGCAGAAATTGGCAGTGTCCATCCAAACCCTGTCCAGAGGAGAAGCTTGGCCAAAACATTGGCATATTGTGGTCACATTGGCAAAGCTGTTTCCATTATGGGGAAGGCTGCAGGGAGCTACAGCCAACAGTGTATGTCTCATTGGCACACGTTCCAGCTGAGGACTCAGCCTGATGCCGTTAGATAACTGATGTAGTTCAGGCTCCTTGCCCTGACTCCATGTTCACCGGGAACATTCTGTCTTTGGTTAAGCTTTTCAGGGAGATCGGCCAACAGGGAGAGCGTGCACTGGAGGTATCAGTGCGAATCCCCTGGCCTGTGTGATGTTTACATTGCTCGTTGTAAGCTAATGAATTGGTCCTCTGGTATTATACATCGGTCTTGTTAGCTTTGGTAATGGGAGTCCACTGAGGGACAGCTCTGCTTCTCAGTGCTGATGAAACCAGGTTTCTAAGCCAGCAAGGTTGAGATAAGACTTTGGAGGATAATCACCAAGGAAGGAGGGGAGATTGGGGTGGAAAACTAGACAGGTGGCTCTTTGTCGCACTGATTCAATTCCCTTTTAGTTAAGATACTTTGTCTTTAATTTCAAGTGATAGTAAGTAGAGGATACAATTTTTGTATTTATCAGAGGGAGAGGCTGGGGGACAAGGGCTGGGCATGGATTAAAAAGACTGAGAAACACGGCCCTAGAATGTGAGAAATGTTGTACCTTGGACCCTCTTGGTTGATAGCCAGCCCACTTCCCTAGACAACATCCTCAGCAAGCTCTGTTTTCCTGTATTTAAGCATGCATGCACTCACACACACACTGAACATGGGTTATTTGAGGAGAAAAGTGAAGTCTTTGGTATAGGCTATTATGGACAGTATTAATTAAGCTTGTACTTCTGGTATGAATTAGAAGTCTTTAAAAATCAAAGCATATTTTCATTGTATAGTGGGCTGTGCCTATTATTAACATATAATAAATGTGGTTAAGGAAAGGGCAGTATACTGGAGTTGATGACTTCTAAATTCACATTCTGTATTAGGGTTCTCTAGAGAAACAGAACCTACAAGGTTATATATGTTTACATATATATTGTGTAAATATTATGAGATCTTTTATTGGAATTGGCTCTCACGTAACTGTGGGGATGTGTAAATCCAAATTCTGTAGGGCAGGCCACAAGCTGAGAACTCCGATGAAGGTTTTTGTCTCTGGGATAAGCTGGCTGGCTAAAGTAGAGATAGAAATTCTCCCTTCTGACTACTGAAATCTTCACTTGTTCTTTTAAAGCCTTCAGCTGATTGGATGAGACTTCTCTCATTGTTGAAGGTGGTCTCCTCAGTTGATTGTAGATGGAATCAGCCGTAGAGCCAATCAGCTGACCAATGATGTAAATCTACAACATATTCTCCCAGTAACAGTCAGGCCAGTGCTTGCTTGACCAAACAACTGAACACCATAACCTGGCCTAGTTGGCAAAGGAACTTAACCATCATACCTTCCAAAACAAAAACTCTATATTTTTCCTAGAAAGGGGAAATCAAATAATCCATTAGTTGACATGAAATTAATAATTCATGAGTTTTCTGGTTATTCTTACCACCTATTCATCCTGGCATATTCCATTTCATAAACATCTGTTGTGTGCCAGCCATGTGCAAGACACTGAAATGGGCATTCCATGGCCTGCAGACAAGAACGCTATGGCTGTGTTCACAGAGTTGTGGTATTGTTATAGATGGGACCGTAAAATTCTAGAGCAAAGTAGCATTCTTCTCATATAAAACATAAAAGTGATCCTGCTGATATTGATATGGCTCCTGGGGATGAATCTGGACCCGGCATCGTGGGACTGAGTGTATCTTCTTGAACAAAAGGGGGATGCAAAATGAGACAAAATAGAATCAGTGGCTGAGAGATCTCACATGGAGTCGAGAGGTCACTCTAGTGGACATTCTTATGCACTATACAGATAACACCTCTTAGGTTTTAATGTATTGCAATGGCTAGAAGTAAATACCA
>PVKY010007844.1:0-14560 GCA_004027775.1 Bradypus variegatus
GTGGCATTCTGGGATGGGCCGAGGGACCCCAAAATCCCTCCCCTGCTTGTCCGGCATCCGGGGACCACTGAGGCCTGACTTCTAGGAGAGGAAACAGCAGGAGGAAGACTGGGGCCGGAGAGTGAGTGCAAAGCGTGTGAGAGAGTGTGAGTGTGTGTGTGTGTGTGTGTGTGTGTGTGTGTGTGTGTGACAGACAAGGGGTGTGAGTGGGGATCGACCTGCTTAGTGAAATGGACCCCAGTCAGTGAGCGTTAACCGGACGCAGGTACTGGGGTGCTCTGGGATGGCTGCTGCCTTCTCGAATTCTGGAACTCTCCTCATCTCTCACCCCGTTGTGTGCCCACTGAGGAGGACCCGCACGGCAGTGAGCTGCCCTTGGGTTAATTTCCCGCAGCCCATGGTGACACTCAACCCTGCCCCTGTCGTAATCCGCCTGGTGCAGGTGGGAAGGGGCCGCCATCCTCCGTCGATCCGTGTGGCTGTGAACCCTTTGGGGACGTTTGTGGGGTACAGGCAGGTGGTACTGACCTCCCCTACCTCCAGTGGAAGAGGCGTGGGAAGCTGCTGACGGCGCTGCTCCCACAACCAGAGGCCAAGGTGCTAGACCCCTGGGCTTCCCCTCCCCACTTTGTCCAAGAAACAGACTGTTTCCCTCTGGATATTGGACTCCAGCCTTCGGGCAGAAGAGAATTCAGAACGGCAGAACCCAGGCACCATCCAGGGGCAGCTCACCCTACATTCAGAAGTCGATTTGCTTCTTGCCAAGTGGCGTTGCCTGGATTGGAATGAAGCATTTGGGACGCCCCCTCTCCTTCCCGCCGCTCCTGCCCGCTCTGCACCCACGGGGGACTGGGTGCTGGGCTGTTCCACCGCGGGGAGGGCTTGGTGGTGTTACTGCAGCATTTCTAAATCTCAGTATGTTTGGCAGGAGTAAAGGATGGCATAATTTACCACAGTTGAACATGCGCTTTGTTCAATGACAGGATAATTAGACATTCTTTCAGCAGACACATTAAATATATACTGATGCATTAAAACTCCCTTCTCAGATCAGCACTGCTGATTTATTCCTTATGCATGGCTCTTTGCCTGTTGATAGCCACATAAAACTAAACTTCATGCCAAAAAGTAAAAGTGACAAGAGGAGAAGAATGCCTTCCATATGTAACTAAGTCAAGGTGGGGGGTGGGTAAGAGGAGAGAAACCCACACCCACGCTTCTCTACACCCCAATGCATGTTCACTTAGCACTAGGAACGCAAAGGCCTGGGCGAGCCGCTCTTCTCCCCACCCCACTAAATATTAATTATGCAGGGATCAAAATAATTTTGCATGCATAATGCTGAACTCCTTCACTAGAGGGCAACAGAACCTCAGTTTAAGGAGCCTCCACCTTCTGCTTCCGGTGACAGAGAGCCCTTAATAAGATGCCACATGGATTTTGTAATGAACCCCTATTAATTTTACATAAGTGCAAACTTACTTTGCAAATCCAGTTACGCTTCTGAATATCCATGATATGGCCTTCCCAGCAGGTGCCGAGGAACCGTTTCCCAGTTCCCACCTCCACCACAGGAGGGCACGGGGTGCCTGCTTTGGGGTGCGTTCCTGGAAGAGTGAAGCCTTCCCACCGTGTGACATTTAAAACCACCCTGTCCCACCCACTGCAGGATAGAATACCACTTTTTCACATCAAAAATGTCTGCATAAAGGACATTATCAAGAAAGTGGAAAGGCAACCTACATAATAGGATAAAATATTTGGAAAGCAAAGCAATAGATCAATATAGCCATTAAGGCATCAATATCCAGAACATATAAAGAACTGCTACAATTCAACAACAAAAAGACAAGCCCACTAAAAAATGGGCCAAGGATTTGACTAGACATTTATTCAAAGAAGACATTCAAATGGGCAGAAGTCTATAAAAAGATGCTCAACATCATTAGCCACTAGAGAAATTCAAATTCAAATTACAATGAGATACCATTTCACAACAACTAGGATGGCTATTGTTTAAAGGATTGAAAATAACAAGCGTTGGTATGGATGGGAATGTGAAATGGTACAACCACGGTGGAAAACAATTTTGTAGTTACTCAGAAAGTTAAACATAGAATTACCATACGAGCAGGCAATTCCACTCCTGGGTACACACTCCAAAAAACTGGAAGAAGGACTCGGACAGATATTTGCACACTGATGTTCATTGCAGCATTATTCTCAATCGCCAAACAGTAGAAGCAACCTAAGTATCCATCAGCAGACGAAAGGACAGACAGAATGTGGCCCAGCCGTACAATGCAATATTACTCAGCCATAAAGAGAAGTGCAGTGCTAGCCCACACAGCAACCTGGATGAACCTCGAAGACATCATGTGGAATGAAATAAGCCAGACACAAAAGAACAAATACTGAATGATTTCTCTTACGTGAAATACTGAGAATAAGGAAGCTGATGGGGACAGAAAACAGAAGAGCGGTTATGGGGTGGGAGGAGGGGTTAATAGGGGGTTATTGAGTTAGGATGAGTTCTGCTTTGGGATGATGAAATAGATAGTGGTGAAATATACACAGTCTTGTCAAGGTATTTAATGTCAAAGAGTTATCTACTTACAATGGTTAAAATGATCTTTATGTTATGCATACTTTTCCACAACTGAAAAGAAATGTTATTTAAGTTAAATCTGTATATGTATGGACTTACCTGCAGATCCCAAAAGTTCCCTGGTTCCTGGTGACAGAGTGAGCTCTCAGGCTCTGGCCGAGGCTTTTTCCTGAGTACACACCTGGCTTTCTGCCACATTCTTACCTCCCATCCCCCTTGGCAGGGAGTTTTGGGGCAGCAGCTCAGGTTTGGGGGAGTAGCTGTCCTTTAGGGGTGTCACTCTCCAGGTCCCTTTCAGAAGCCTTGGAGCTTCAGTGCGAGGGGTAAAAAGAGTTGATTCTTATCTCTGCCCAAAGAAACAAGCACTTCATTTGTTCAAGACCAGAGCTTGCACCGGCTACATTAAAATTTAATTTTTCAAAGCTCACTTGATGGAATCAAGGAGCTACTGTGCCTTCTTTCCAACTTGTAAGGAAGGAGCAGTTGCGGGTGCCAGGCTCTGCTGAGGAGGGAGGGTCCTTAAAAAACGCGGGGAGTTGATTACACAGATAAAGTCAATTGAGAACTAATTGCGTAGATCTGTCTTTTGTTCTGAGATATGTTCAAAATAGCAGGAGTTATTTGGAGAAATGGAACAAAGCCTCGAGGTGTGAGGTCTTCATGGCCGTCGGTACATGAGCAAAGAGTATTTGCATGAACTCCGTAAGCTGCATGTCAGGCCAGGACGAATAATGAGAGACCGATTTTCCTTTGGAGAAGATGCATGACATTCCACAAACATCCTTCCTCAGCATTTATAACTTTGCTCCTAGGAAGAACTCTGGCCTTTTCTTTGAAGCGAGTTCTTTGTGATAGTTGCCCAGCTCTGAAAAGTGGCTTTAATTTGTCTGAGAGGTGCGTATATGTGTGTGTGCTTAGGGAGGGTAAAGACGTAGAAATAGAGCTTTTTCCATGAAGCAGCTCGTAGCCCTTTGGGAGAAGGGGCTGTAGCACGTGCCTGCAGCTCTACGATACGGGCAGCGCACCCAGGGGTGTTTGCAACGTGAACGTGGTGCCAGCTGAACGTCATCAAGCTGCACCATGGACAGAACCTTCTGGGCCCCCTTGTGCTTTCCCGTTCTCCTCTCTCCGCGGCCCGGAAGGGCTGTGGCTGCGCGTCTGACTGCACTGGTTGGGCTGCCCACCCGAACTGGGCAACAACACGCCTCCCCCAGCTGAAGGCTTCAGCACCCTCCTCTGAAATGGAACTTATCAGACCAAAGCAGAACTAAATTAAAAATAGCCCAGAGAGGGAGGAGATTGCCAGCTATAGGCTGGAGGTGCAGTCTGCTCCTTCACATGCATTAAATATTTAACATAATTGCACCACAGGTGACAGGAAGATGTCTGCATTGTTTAATTTGACTTAATTAAACATACGGGGAAATATAATACTAATTCAGGTGGAGTTTTAATTGATTACAAAACCTCACCTTTTGAGGGGCTGCGTGGTGCCTCACCTTCGTATTCGCTAGAAAACTAAACTGGGTAAGAGGGGAAAAGCAAGGCCAAAAGAACGCAAGTGCTACCTAAAAACACCTGGGCTAAATCGAGGGGCTAAGGGAAAACCACGGTTTTCTTGCAGGAACAGCATTTCGCCAACACCCGGCCACTCCCACCTCCGTCAGGTGAGCAGCTGACTTCCGGCTGCCTCGCGTCTCCCTGGGGAGCTGAAATCGCACAGCTGGCACGGGTGGGCCAGAAACTCGAATCTCTTCACTTTTCTGTACGGGGAGAAAAAGGAGAGCATTCAGACAGAACTGTTCCCCATTGGAAGGACCAGAAAAAAGGTGATAAATCATGCTTTGATCACATGCTCCCAGTCGTAATTAACTCTATGAGCTATTAAAGTGCAGACACATTAGCTACACACAAGAAAGGTTTAAACATTGAGTATTTGCCATTGTAATAATAACCTTCCTTGATACCAATGGCTGGAACCTGTGAAATTACTTAAATGCCCTGCATATTTTCTCTCTAAATGAAGAACCCAGACCTTAGACCCCAGGTAGCCGCAAGAAACACCAAGTTTAATGTCTGTTTCTTCCCTGCTTGTGCTGCTACACGTACTGTTGGAAATGCACGTGCTCCTGTGACTGGGCCTTGGCTGCAAGAACACTGGCTCCGGGGCAGCAATGTAGGGTTTACAACATGTCACAAAAGCCCTTAGTTTTTGGAAAGTCAAAGGTGAAGCAAGTCTACTTTGGGAAATTTATCCTAAAGAAATTTCCATTGCCATGAACTAACTAGACAGATGTTCACTGCAGTGTTGTTTAAAAAGAAAAGAAAAAGCAAACCTTTAGAAACTACATAAATGTTTGCACTGTACAAGGAAGACTTTTTGAAAATTACATTGAAGAAAAAGCTACTGACACAGTGAACACTTCCTGTGCACTGATACGTCACCTAGCAAGTGTAGCTGCTTCCAAGGTTTTGGGTGACTTTACTGGCTTTGCAATCCCGAATAGGTGGAAGGCAGGGGTCTCAGCTCTACAGAGGGGGTGAGGTCGGAAGGAAGGAAGACAGCCCTTCCCCCTGCCTGGGGGAAACAGCTTGACCCCCGACTGGGGGCTTCTGCCTAGAAGGTAGACCCTTAAAGGAGTGGAACAAAGGCACAAGGTCAATTAGAGGTTACTTGGAGCAGCTGCAGTGAGGGCGGGATTCCCATGGCAAAGGCTGGAGAGGGGGAATCCAGCCCCTCGGTGGGGAGCATCCACAGTGGCCATGGGTGGGGACAGGATCCAGTGTTGGAGAGCACTTGAGCAACTGGTAGATTATCCTCAGAGCAAACTTTGGCTGCGCCTTGTCTTCCTTGTTTGTGCAAGCCTGGTTCTCCAGGCTTCCAGATGATTCTGTGAGCTATGATATGCTCTTCCAATAAGACATCTGTACAAGGTTTTTATTGCTTTTATAACAAAGTACCGCAAATCTAGTGTTTTAAAACATCTTTATTTAAAATTTAAACTAAATTTTTAAATTAAATTTGGTTTTGTTGAAATATATTCACATACCATACAATCATCCATGGTGTACAATCAACTGTTCACAGTATGATCATATAGTCATGCATTCATCACCACAATCTATTTTTGAACATTTTCCTTATCTCAGAAAGAATCAGAATAAGAATAAAAACTAAAAGTAAAAAAGAACACCCAAATAATCCCCCCCATCCCACCTATTTTTTATTCAGTTTTTGTTCCCATTTTTCTACTCATCCATCCATACACTGGATAAAGGGAGTGTGATCCGCAAGGTTTTCACAATCACACTCTCACCCCTTGTAAGCTACATTGTTATACATTCGTCTTCGAGAGTCAATGCTACTGGGTTGGAGTTTGATAGTTTCAGGTATTTACTTCTAGCTATTCCAATACATTAAAACCTAAGAGGTGTTATCTATATAGTGCATAAGAATGTCCACCAGAGTGACCTCTGGACTCCATTTGAGATCTCTCAGCCACTGAAACTATTTCATTTCATTTCACATCCCCCTTTTGGTCAAGAAGATGTTCTCAATCCCATGATGCCGGGTCCAGAGTCATCCCCAGGAGTCATATCCTGCATTGCCAGGGAGATTTACACCCCTGGGAGTGAGGTCCCACGTAGGGGGGAGGGAGTGAATTCACCTGCTAAGGTGGCTTAGAGAGAGAGAGAGGGGCCACGTCTGAGCAACAAAGAGGTACTCAGGGGGAGACTCTTAGGCACAATTATACGCAAGTCTAGCCTCTCCCTTGCAGCAATGAGCTTCATAAGGGCAAGTCCCATGATAGAGGGCTCAGCACATCAAACCACCAGTCCTAAAGTTTGTGACAACGTCAGCATCAGTCCAAGTGAGAAAGCCCAACACTTCCACACTTTCCCCCAGTTCCTCAGGGGGTCCCTGTAAATATATTTTTATCCTCTGCCCAAATTACTTTGGGATGTGTCACTATTTCACTCTAACCTATACTAACCTACCATATCTCACTTTCTATTCCAAGTTCCATGTAATTATGGTGTTTGAACAAACCGACTGTAGAGTTGTACTGTTTAGAAAATATAGATCCTGCACCAAATAGACATCTCTTCCCTTGGTCTCACATGGAAGTTGAAGTAAAATTTAAACTAAATTTTAATCTTACAATTCCGGATGAGATGGATCTTTGGGGCTGGAGTCAAAGCCATGGAGGCTCTGGGAGAATCTGTTCCCTGCTTTTTCCAGCATCTAGAGTTTCTAGCATTCCTCGGTTCATGGACCCACATCCCACCAACCTCCGCTTCCACTGTCACATTGCCTCTGTCTGCCTCGGACCCTCCCGCCTCCCTCCGATAAGGACCCTTGTGCTGACACTGGGCCCGTTTGGATAATGCAGGATCTTCTTCCCCATCTCTGACCCTTATTTTAATCCCATCTACAAAGTCCCCTTTGCCACGTGCAATAGCACACAGGTTTCAGGGATTCAGATGTGGACATGGGCTGGGGATCAAATCAAGTCCCCCATCAAAGACGTGCTCAATTCTTCCCACATTCGCTTTGTAAATGGGACCTCTGGATATGCTGGGTGAGTCCGGGCATGGACTCACTTGTGGATGGGATCTTTGGCATCTATATGTGGCCAGGCTGAATCGGGGTGGGCCTGCGTCCACTGGACTGGGGGCCTCGTAGACAAAGGGACTGGGACGTGGAGGTGGAAGCCAGGAGTCAGAGGAAACCAGAGGAGCACACCCAGGGAGAGGCAGCTCGCCCTGGGACAGAGGCACGGACACGAGCCGGGAGCCCCAGCACCGGGGCCAACCAGCGCTGGGCACCACAGGCTTCGGGGGGAAGGAAAGTGCGGCCTGTCGAGACCTTGACTTTGGACTTTCAGCCTCCAAAACTCTGAGATGGCAAATTCCCGTTGCTTAAGTCATCCAGCACGTGGCATTCGTCATAGCGGGCCTGGTAAGCTAAGGCAGCACCTCTGGGGGAACTTGAGTCTCTGACCTGTTACAATTAATTTATCCAGAAGCTTTGCTTGTTCTTCATAACCAAGAACAAGGACCAAACAGCAGGTTACCGTGCACAGAGCAGTTACCTTTGCTGGGGGTGGGGTGGGGGAGTCTAAATATTCTATCTGCACGCTGGCATTTATACACATACATGAACAAAGAGATTAAAAAGCCTGGAAGTATATATGCTGGCATGCTAATTTGGTTATTTGTGGGTGGTGAAATTATAAGTGCCTTAATTTTCTTCTGTGTGTTCACTTTTACTTTCCATATTTCCATTTCATATTGCCTTTACAATAAATTTAAAATCATATCATCAATAAATGCAGAAAAAGCATCTGACAAGATCTAACACCCTCTCATGATAAAAACACTCAACAAACTATGGACAGAAGGGACCTCCTCATTCCAATATTATGCACCTATGAAAAATCCACAGCTGACATCATATTTAATGGTGAAAGATTGAAAGCTTTCCTCCAAAGATCAAGAAAAAGGCAAGGAAGCCTGCTCTCACCACTTTTATTCAATATTGTACCAGAAGTTCTAGCCAGGACAATTAGGCCAGAAGAAGAAATAAGGCACCCAGATAGGAAATTAAGAAGTAAAATGATTTCTATTTGCAAATGACATAATATAATATAATAGGGAATCCTAAAGAATCCATTAAAAAACCTGCTAAAGCTAATAATCAAGCTCCGTATGTGCAGGATACAAGATCAATATATGACAATCAGTTGTATTTCTACACACTAGCAATGAGCAATCCGAAAATGAAATTAAGTAAATGTTTACATTTACAAGAGCATCAAAAAGAAGAAAATACTTAGGCATAAATTTAACCAAGAAAATGCAAGGCTTGTACACTGAAAACAGACAACAACAGAAAACACTGTTGAAAAATTAAAGACCTAAATAAACAAAAGACATACTGTGTCCATGGATTGGGAGACTTAATGTAATTAAGATGGTGATACTTCTAAGAGATTCAATGCAATATGCAATCCCTATTAACATTCCAACTACTTTTTTTGTGCATTTAAAAATGTAGAAGCTGATCTAAAAATCCATATGGAAATGCAAGGGATCTCGAATGGCCAAAACAATCTCAAAAAAGAAGAATAAAGTTGGAGGACTCACAATTCCTGATTTCAAAACTTATTTCAAAGCTATTGCAAACAGTAAGGAGTTGTGAGTACAGAAGTAAATCCATCCATCAATGGTCAGTTAATTTTAGACAAGGGTTTCAAAACAACTCAATGGGGAAAAAACAGTCTTTTTAACAAATGTTGCTGGGACAGCTGCATAACCACAAGCAAAAAGGTGGATTTTGTCACTATCTCATGCCATTTATAAAAAATTGTCTCAAAATGGATCAAGGACTGAATATAAGAGCTAAAACTATAAAACTCTCAGAGGGAAACATAGGTGAATATTTTCATGACCTTGCATTAGTCAATGGATTCTGAAATATGACATCAAAACACAAGAACGACAAATTCATCAAAATTAAAAAGTTTTGTGCAACAAAGGACACTATCAAGAAATAAAAAGAACCTACAGAATGGGAGAAACTATTTGTAAATCATTTATCTGATAAGGTTCTAGCATCCAGAATATATAGCAAACTCTTGGGACTCAATAATAAAAAAAGACAAACAACCCAATTTTAAAAATGGAAAGGAACTGAATAGACATTTGTCCAAAGAAGACACACAGAAAGCCAATGAGCATATGAAAATATGTACAAATCATTAGACCATTAGGGAAATGCAAATCAACACTATAATGAAACACCATTTCACACCCTCTAGGGTGGTTTTAATAATAATAAAAACAAAACAAGATGGGAAATAGCAAGTTTTGGTGAGGAGGTAGAGAAATTGGAACTCTAAAATGGTGCAGTTGCTGTAGAACACAGGTTGGCAGTTCCTTAAAAGTTAAACAGAGAGCAATTCCACTCCTAAGGACACACCCAAGAGAAGTGGAAACATGTTCACATATAAACTTGTATACAAACGCTCATAGCAACATTATTTATAATAGCCAAAATGGGGAAACAAAATGGCCATCCACTGATGGGTAGAAAGAACGTGGAGTATTTATACAATGGAATATTATTTATCCGTAACATGGAATGAAGCACTGACACGTGCTACAATGCGGATAAACCTTGAAAACATTATGCTAAGTGAAAGAAGGCGGTTACAAAAGAGCCAGTATCGTGAGATTCCTTTGATATGAAATGTCCAGAATTGGCAAATCCTAGACCAAATACTAGCTCAGTGGTTTCTGAGGGCTGGAGGAGGGGGCAATTGGGAGTGACTGCTAACATGCTCGGGTTTCTTTGGGGAGTAATGAAAATATTCTGGCCCTAGATAGCAGCGATGATTGCATAACACTGTGACACACTAAAACCACTGAAGTGCGCATGTTAAAAATTTTAAATGGTTAATTTTATGTTATGGGAATTTTTATCTCAACAAAAAATTGCATAGAAAGCAACTATAAAGATAAAGCATGTCTTCTGAATTAAAAAAAATATCATCAAGCGCTATGAAAAGTAAATGTGGGACTAATCCTTCACTTTTCCACAGAAAACCAACTGATTTGGAAATAAATGAAGCATTTGTATTTGGGAAGTGGTCTAGATCTTCAATCTTAATAAATTACCCAAAAGTCGAAACATTTCCCCACCCACAGTATCACTGAAATATTTTTTTTCCACTCTGGCAATTTAGGTTTGCAAAAACTGCAGAAATTTGGATTTTACATAAAAGCTGAGAGGTTTCTTTTTTGAAAAATCAAACATTCTCTAACAAGGACCCCCAACCCGGCTGTCTTTCAGACTCCCTTGGCTAGCATGAAGGAAAATGCAGCGTCCCTGGCCCCTCCTGTCACACTGACCCACTCACCCAGGGTCTCTGGGAAAGGGATCTGGATACCAGATTTTTAAAACTTTCTAATGCAGACATCCTGGTGTTTGTCTTTGTTTTAATTTTATAAACAGGTGCTCTAGTTTGTAGATTTAATGCTTCTATTTAGATACACTTAAACATGTGAAGCACATTAAATAAATAAAATGCAAATTAACACAATGTTTTCAAACTTTCAGGGCATTGACCCCTAAGCCCAGCTTGGGGTTCATGTTCCTCTTGGGCTCCTCCCTGGGTTGTGGCTCCACTCGCCTGCCGGGAGGGGCAGGGGGACCATTGCGCGGCAGCCGGGGGTTGGGTGTTGCATTGCAGCCTCGTGATCCTTGGGTGCAATTCTGCTGCCTTCCAAGGTGACGGCTGCTGGGCTGGGCTCCTGTTCTGCTTGCCACTTCGGTGGGAGTCTTCGGTGGAAATTCCCATGAGCTTCATCAATCCTGTAAGTTTTCCTTTCTTGCTATGTCATGATTTCTTCTAAGAATCCCTGTGCCTTCCCGCTTTGTTTGACAAATTTATATAACTTTACTTTTTAACTGTTACATCTGTCTGCCTCATATTCCATCCGATATTCCCGAGTCTCTCCTCAGTTTTCTGGGGTTCCCCCCACAGCACTTGCCCACTGTGGTGCAAGCTGCAGGAACGCCAGTTCCCCTCCTCGTATTCCGAGTTGGATGGAGGGGCGTGTACCCATGGTGCCGGTTACCATTGTCTGAGCCCCTTCCACGAAAGGGCGTGGCGTGGCATGGGCAGTGGCATTCCTAGAGCGCCGATGCCCCCGACAAGTGGGTGTTTTCAAACATGAAGAAACAAAGTCCGTTCAGCCCGTGAGAGGTGAATTCAAGGTCCGAGCCCTTGACTGCCTGAGCGAAGCCTGCTCTTGGGGAAAGCTCCCTCGACTTTCCCTGACCCTCCCGCATTCCCACGCGCAGCCCACCTGCCCACTCTTCCCACAGGCGTCTCCCACATGAGCTCTCTCTCCGTCCCAGCTAGCACCCCAGACTGGGGCCATGTTCCTAGTAGGGAGGTCCCAGGCCCATCGTTCCTCACAATGTCAGATTATCAATTTCCTCATATTTTCCTTTCTAAAATCCTTCCATCGCCGCTCCCTGGTAATAGGTTGGAGTCGTAATGCCTAACTCGGTCATACAGACACTTCGTAATCCAACCTGCCCGACTGGCCCGCAGCGTCCCCCACAAACACTGAGTGAACCTGAACTTCTCAGAGAAGTCTCCACTCCATGCCCAGAAGGAACCACGCTCACACTCGCTCCAGTCCTCAGTGTACGATGTTCTCCTGCCCGGACCCTTCGCTTTCCCTTCTCCCTCATCCCTCCGGGGCAGCCCCCTGCCTGCTCCGGTCCTCACTGAGGCTCCTTCTCTGAGCTGCTGCCCAAGTGAACTTTGGTCTGAATGATTTACTTACACGTGCTCTTCACCTCTGATTTCTTACCTATTCCAGGTGAGTATCTGGTCTTTCCATCAGGTTGCAAGTTCCTGTAGGGCAGAGACTAATTTGCATGTCGCGCTGCCTCCCCACCCTCAGGCTCTGGCATGGTGTCTTGCAATGCAGCAACTGATAAGCGTGTGTTGGATGAATAAGTCTGCAGTCGGGTGAAAGGTACGATATCCACACCTAATCACAGCTCATGGGACTAGGACAGGAGGGCAACAAAGTAAGTCAAAACAAACCAGGTGGCCAGGCTTGGACAGATTTATAAAAGAAAAACATGCACAAAAATAACATCCTGTGCTCCATCTCTCGTTTTGTTTCCCTTTTGTGTTCTGCTGAATAATGGCCTCCTACTGCGGCCCACATCCCAGCCACTAGAACCTGTGACTGTGCCACCGAGCAAAGGGACTTGCAGGTGGGCTCGGGTCCAGGAGCTCGAGACGGGAGATGATCCCGGATCACCCGGGTGGACCCAGTGATGTCATCACAGGGAGGTAGGAACGTCAGAGGAGGCGCAGATGGTGGAAGCAGAGGTCACACGATGCAGGAAGAGGCCACAAGCCAAGGGGATGCTGGGGGCTCCTCGAAGCTGGAAAGGTAAGGACACTGTTCTCCCCTCAGAGCGGACCCAGCCCTGCTGCACCCTTGGCGTCAGCCCAGTGACCGGTGAAACTCAGTTTGGACTTCTCACCTTCAGCACTGCAAGGGAGGAAGTCTGTGTTGTTCTAAGGCACTTTGTGGTAATTTGTTAGAGCAGCTACGAAAAACAAATACGTTCTAACTCATAGCAATTTCTTTTTCTGGAAATCTGTACCTGGAGGCCATTGTGTTTGCCACCGCTCTCCTCATTCTGTATGTGAAGGGTGTGGGAGAGGAAGATGAGCAAATAACACATAGAGAGAAGTGGCCAGGGAAGGTTCTGGAGCCTTGAGCTCAGTTCTGCTTCCACCATCTGTGTGCTGGGGAACGTTCCACAAGATGCTTACCTTTCCTTGGCCATCTGTGAAATGGGGGTGGTATGATCTTCTACTACCTCATGGAAATTCCTGAAGCTAAACCTCAAGAAAAACTGACACCATTATAAAAAAGATTTCTCCAAGATGTTGTTGAAAAATGTTGAAGTAATGCTTTTGTAGGCAGATTCCTTATAGTTTGACTCAAAGACCCTCATTTTTCTTTTTCCTATTTTACTGTTTCTGAAATTGGTCTGTGTCGAAAAAATAAACTAGCGCAACAAACATAGTACTTTTTCCCCAGTGGGGGTTGTTATTATGTAAATAGTGTGTTTTGCAATTAATGATGTCAATGAATTCAGGAATTATGAATCCATTTTGTGACCTCAAAGATTTAGCAAAGTGGCCGAAAATACTTTTTCGTAGTAACTTTTGGCTGGGCCCATGGGCCCCACATGTGCTGCTGTTTCCGATTGCCCAAATGGGCCTAAAGTGAAACGGGGGCTGAAATGTCCTTGGGAATTTCATTGTTCCCTTGCATGCCCAGGACTTCCCATTATCTCAGTCCATAAAAAGGCTGCAGAGCAACCGATTCAAAGGGTTGGGGCTCAGGCACTTTGCCTGCAAAAATCTTGCAAACAGCTCAAGACTTTGGGAATCCATTAGCTATTTCATTCTGTCTTGCATTTTAGCTTCAGTCACAATTTTCTGTGTGGTTTGTTCAAGGGCTTGAATTCATCTCCCAAATAAACTGCTTTGGCTGTTCTGGAAATACGGATGTTATCGGCGAGTGTATAAAAAAGCTTAATCCCAAGTACGGGCGTGTCTCGAAAGGGAAGCTCTGGGAAGCCTTACTTGCAATCGTCGCCGGTCCCCTTCCTCGTCGTATCCGTGCACCGGGATGACACATAGGAGGTGGCAACCATAGCCTCAAGCCTCACTGTGAAGGACCGAAAGCCCCCGAATGCACCAAAGGATTCCAGCAGGCCGCCGTGGTCCGTGAAGAGCTGCCCATCCTCGGAACGCTGGCTTCCCAGCCACAGGCCCGTGGGTTCCCTGTTCCTTCCGTGGCTGAGTGGCACACTCTCCGCCTCGTCCTGCTCTCCCAGAAAGGGGGTGACGCAGCGACCTCGTCTCACTGGGAGTTCTCTGACTCAGAATCTTCCTCTTTTTCCACATTAAAATACCCTTGTCTTCTTCCAAATCACTGTCACTCTTGCTCACATGCAAGTGCTCATTTGAGGAAACTTATCTAACCAAGTGGTTTGCAGGTGGTATCGCGAAGAAGCTCAACCGAGCCATCTTCTGATTACTAGATGCAACTGGGCTTCTCTGAGCCTCAGTTCTTCAGCTGTAAAATATACACCAACCCTGCTCATGCTGCAAAGGTATTGATGGCATATACCATAGACGTGGGGGGTTAAGAAGTTGGGGTTCTCGTTAAACAGTGGTGGTTTCAAAACCGAGCTCTGCCCTGATAACTGGATGATCTGAGGCACAGTTTCCTCTCTGATACTTAATATTCTCATCGGTGAATGACAGGCAATCGCATCTATCTTGTAGGCTGTTTTGAAGATTAAATTTAAGGAGATTTTGTGCATGAAGC